>VDFB02380835.1:559719-746542 GCA_007258455.2 Sequoia sempervirens | reverse complement strand
AATTTGGCCAAAAATTGTAAACCAGTATTGTGGGATCACCCACTGGAAGAAAACCTTTTGAGATTGTTACCAGAGTAAACCCCCAAGGAGTATCCAAGTTGAGAGATATCAGCATGGGAGAAAGGAGAAGTGTAGAAGTAGAGGAATTTGTAGATCACATGAAGAGAGTGCATGACTAGGTTAAGAACCATTTGGAGGATATGAACAACAAGTATAAAAAGAAAGCAAATGAGAGAAGAAGAAATAAGAAATTTTAAGTTGGAGATGAAGTGATGGTGCACTTGAGAAAGGAAATATTTCCAATTGGGGTATATAACTATATAGGAGCGAATTTTCACCCCTTACGCAAATTCCCCTTTTACACTTCCTCACCTTAGAAAACCAAATTCAAGGGAAAATTTTCACATAAGCTCACTACCTTTGTTCCAATTAGCATCCATTTTGTGTGTCACCAGAGGAATAACTATTAGGGATGCCCACATGGCTCACAGACATCCACACAATCCGCTTACGTCCTTAGCAAATTCCTATGTTTGAAGCTTGCAGAAATGTTACACTTCACATTGGAGGTCAATTTGTAATGCCCTCTTCAACAAACCAAC
Source organism: Sequoia sempervirens (assembly GCA_007258455.2). Classification (NCBI taxonomy): domain Eukaryota; kingdom Viridiplantae; phylum Streptophyta; class Pinopsida; order Cupressales; family Cupressaceae; genus Sequoia; species Sequoia sempervirens. The sequence continues at coordinate 745,940 of VDFB02380835.1, read as the reverse complement.
CCGAATATGGTCATTTTTCTCATCATATCCTTCAAATTTACTCTTCATTCCTTCATTTCATCTCTTTAAGCAATCCTCTAAACATTCAATCCATCTTCTTCACAAGCTCTAGCATCCTCTTTTGTATCTTATTGTACTCTCAAGCACTTTTAGTAGCACTTTGGCACTCCATAGTAGCAACAACAACACTATCTCCACTTGGTAGAGCAAGTATGGAAGAACACCATTGTAGCAAGGGTTTGAGTCCTCTCATCTTCTCCTCCATTAGCTAGTTAGCTCTTGGAGGGGGTGGTAAGCATTTTCACTCCTCTCCTCTCTACGATTTGGTGGGTAGCACCTTACTACTTTGTAGTGTTTTTTGTGTTCTTTACTTCATTTCCTTCTTTATCATATATTTCTCCATTGTTGCAAACTTGGCTATCCATGGAGGTGGAAACACCAAAACAGGGGTTTAACTAAGGCAGGCCCCTATATAGCCCCAACCAATTTCCCTCTTTCTTGTGTATAGTTTGACGTGCTTCTTGAAGCTAGATGGAAAATGGGCTCTTTTGTGAGATCATTCTTGTCACTCTAGCTTTAATCTACTTACTTTATCATATTCATTTATATATTTCTCATTTCATATTATTATTTTTTTGCTTTAAAAACTATTAGGTAGGTCATTAGTCTATTTTCTAGTGGTTAACCTTGTCTTTTTAGTCCTCTAGTCATACGAATGCTAGTGTGCCACGTTGTCATCCTAAAACCACAATTTCATCCTCAGATAGAGAGCTTCATGAGGCATAGTGTTGAACCTAAAAAACTACCTTGCCTAGCCCCATCTCGAATCTCGAGTCTACAGAGTGGCTGAAGGACCTCATAGTCCTCATCATTCTCATCCTTTGTTTCAAAACACTCCTTTAAGCTAAGGTAAATTAGGGAATCCTTTCACTCTTCGATCTCCATGACCTAGGGCCTTGAACATGGTTGGTCCCCCTCTCTTACATTTTTGGTAAGCCTAGCGTGAACCAATGTCTATTCATTTGTTGGAATTGAGGCTTTTCCCTTATATAGGTCTTGTGATCATTGTGTGGCTAACTGTTGTGAAGGTTTATAAGCATCACAACCCAATCCAAAACCTTTGGGTATATTGTTAGGAGAAGTATACAACACCTTCCAATGGAAAGGATGAAGGTCACTACTAGTTTCTCTATAGGCCTTTTCTCTAGTCCCACCATTGGTCTAGCCATGTAGGAGCAATTTTCGAGGGGTGAGATAGGATTCTTTGACGAGACTGACCATGTCCCCACTCCTCCTTGTGTCTCCTACACCATTGTTAGTAGATGAGCAAGAGGTTGTTCACATTCCTATAGAATATGTCTCTACCCACAACAAAGGTTTGAGTGACTTGGAACATCACTTGGAAAGAGACCTGAAATTGGCAAGAGTCACTTGAGTTATCAGTGAACTAAAGTATATTGTGGGAAAAGACCAAACAAACATAGAACTCTTGGCTAGTCTCTCTAGTTTGATTGATGCATGTGATCCTCCAAGCAATCCTAATATTATATGAGGAGCCACTTTTGAAGATTATTAGAGATAGTTAGGATTGTCAATGCCTCCTACATCTATATACATGACTGATATTGAACCCTCAATCAACATCCCTTCTACCTCCAAGGGATCTGACACTATCAAAGTAAAAAAGATCCCCTTGGGTTCCAGCTTCACCCCTCCTATCACCTCTAGTGGTGGAGGTTTTGGGGGGATGAGCAGTGCAGGTTTTGGTAGTGGTCATGACTTTAGTAGTGGAGGTGGTACTGATGGAGGAAGTTCTAGTGGAGGTCATGGTGGTAGCTTTGGAAGTGGAGGTCATTCTAGTGGAGGCCCTACTAGTGGTGATGGCTCTAGTGGTGGTTCTGGTAGTGGTCACACTGGTGGTTCTAGTGGTGGCTCTGGTGGAGGTTCTAGAGGAGGCTCCTCTAGCCCTTTATCTTATAATAACCCTATTATGAACTATCTTCTTCAAAATATGGGTAAGATGCAAAGCGAGTTAGCGAGTCTCTCCCAAGCCTCTACCTATCCTATCTTCCAACCCTTCTTCCGACATAGCCAATTGTCGGTCATGATCCTAAACACTCCTTTCCCTCAGGGAATGGAGATTCCTAAATTTGAAAAATACAGTGGAAATGGGCACACACAAATACATGTGTCCCCTAGGTGAAGCCACAATTGTGGTTTACAATTCTAGGGAGGAAGGAAAACTCACAAAAAACAACCCCATGCCAAAAAAATATGATTTTTGGGGTTCATACAAACCTACTGGTTCGAGTGAAACCATTCTCTAGTTTCTTGCCCAAAAACCAAATAAAAATTCATTATGTGAGGTGGTTCGCTCGAACCCCTAGGGGTTAGTACAAACCCCCCTCAACCTTCATTCTCCCCCTCAAACACAAAAAAACCTTTTTCTTTTTCACTTTGAAGCTTGGTTTGAACATGAAAATTGTGGAGACTTCACAAACCCAATTCGAATCAGGTAGGCATCAAAATGAGCTATCCAATGAGTATAATTTTGATATGTTTTGGTTTTATTATGTAATTTGTTTTAGTTTTATTAAATATAGGTTTTTCATCAAAAATGAAGGTTTCTTTTTTGCACATGTGGAAAAATAGTAGATTGTAAAAAAAATTTGAAAAATATGAGTGCAGCAGATATTGAAGTCTTTGATCTAATAAAAAAAATTGATATATACAAAAAAAGTTACACATTATATGGTTGTGCTTTGTCTGAATTGTAATTGTTTTGACTTCAAAACTTAATTAAAGAAAAAATATTCAATAAAAAACTATCTAACCAAGTGGAAGCACTAGATATTGGAGTTACAAATCTAAATTTGAAAGAATTAGAATTGTATCCTTCATGGAAAAAAATTTATATGTTATATCATGTGCATCACTTTTTTAAAATGTTATTTTTTGAAAAAAACTAATTTTTGTGAGAGATGGAAAAAGAAGTGCAATTTGATTCCAAAAATTTTGAAAAAAATATTTTTTGAATCTACAAACAAAATGTGATGAGACTCTAGTTTGCATCATCTTCAAATTCCTCACAATTTAGCTGCTATAGGTGCCCGAATATGAAAATTTAGTTAAAAAAATTCACTGTCTAGTTTGGCCAAAAATTGTAAACCACTATTGTGGGATCACCCCACCTTTAGTGCCCTATGCACAGACTTCTTCCATCATGATGCATTGATGGAAAAAACTATTTCCTTGATCTCTCATAGATACAACACTTGAATGGTATTGTTCCTTGCCCTATAATTCTATTTTTTGATTTGATCAACTTGTAAACCAATTCCTACAATAATTCCAAGCTAACATCAGGCCAAAGATGACCTTTTTGGATCTCACCTGATTCAAACAAGTTGATAATGAAAGTATTGATAAGTAGGAGGTATTTTTCCACATTGTGTCAAATTATGATATTGCTATCAGGATTCAACTGTGTAGTTTTTGAGTCAAACTCATTGACCCATGTTTCATGAGTAGTGGTTCACCGGAACCCATCTCTCATGATATCGAATGGTCCACTTAGCACTCATTGCATCTAGGTGATGCTCACAGAGGTGAAGCACTGGTCCGTCCCGGGAGGTCACCCATCTCGGTACTGCTCCAGCTCAAACGCGCTTAACCAAGGAGTTTTCTCCAAGGTTAAGCCCGCTTGAGTTGTTACCCCATTTGCAAAACCTTTAGCAAGTGTTGTGCCTTATGAACCATTCATTATAGAGCCCCTTTAGCTCATCAATTGATAATTAGGAGGTATTTTTCCATAGTGTGTCAAATTATGATATTGCTATCAGGATTCAACTGTGTAGTTTTTGAGTCAAACTCATTGACCCATGTTTGAACTTCATCCAATGGTATCAAGCGATCTTCTCACGAATGTCACATTCGCTGCTAGATTCTAATGTGTAGAAGGTATTCGTAGGGAACTTCCAAATGCCTTGATTGAGAGAAGTTTTCCTTTATGAAATACCCTTCTTTCGTGCATTTGTCTGCAACCCTACGGGAGTATCAACAAATGGTGGTTCAGTTCGAGTGACCCTCTTTGTGCTCCCATTCTAAAGGAAAGTCCATCATATCGATCTATGGGAAAGGAAAAGTTGTGAATGTAGTAGTCATTGTGGATGACAATGGCCTCAACTGCAACTGAAAGTTCATGAAGTTAGTTGAATCTTACTCTTCCATCTTGCAAAAGTTAGTGAACCTAATAAAATTGTTACCTTTCCAAACCCTAAACCTCTTAAGGAACCATACCCTAGATAGTATGATGAAAATACCTACTATCAATACCATTGAGTCAACGAACATGAGAGTATGTGCAGGATCATCATGGAAAAAATATGCCCTTAAGTGGCAAAAAATTTAGAAAAATCAGAGTTAAGTAACTTCACGTAAAAATTTGAATAAGTTATCTATATTATTTCAATAATATGTAAGAATAGAATATGTATAAAATTGAATGCAGTTTCTAAACTACTAGGTTTCTTTAAAAAAAATAAAAATCTACTTGGTGAAAATTTGAAATTTCAATGCAGTGGTACTTAAATTTCAGGGAAAAAATAAGAAGTAGGTGTCTATTTCACCACCCTAACCACAATGAAATAATAATTTTTTTTTTATCAAATTTTATATATAAGTAGATGAGTCATACCCTAATGTGATGCATATTTTTTTGTAATTTTTTTCCAAATAAATAATTAATTATGATTTTTTTATTACAAATTTTTTAAAAATATAAAAACTCGTATGTCTAACCACCATAACTTGGTCAAAACTTCATGAAATTCAATTTTTATTTTTTTAGTCTATAGTATATGAAGCATAGAATGTTGTACATGTTTTGGATTCAAAAAATGTGATACCATTTGAAAGCTATAGATGTTTTTCAATCAACCTATCAATCAGGACTTTAGTCGTAATTTGAATAGAAAATGAATAATATTTACTTTTTAAATTCAAAGTAAAGTATAATTTATATCGGTGGAAAGCTAAGAATCTTTTTTAAAAACCCTTTTTGTTTCATCAATTCTGGGTAAAAAAATAGTCGTCACCCGCATACCCATCATATTGCCACTTTTTGGCCCATCATGATCCTGCACATACCCATGATACCGAATGTTGTATGTTCCTGTGTCATGAGAAACAAGACCACATCAAGGATGGTACTATTCATCTTGATGGTAGAAAACAAAATAGAAATAAATTAGTGGTGAAAGTGAATAGTGAGTTGTAGATATACACAAACCATTTCCATCACATTTTTCCAACATGGTTGTGGATCCCACTAATTCTATCACTTAGCGTGAGGCCTGTGTTAACATGGCCATAGTTACTCATATTGCACAACCTATGTCCTATTCCACAAATGTAACATTCACTTTGAAGGAATTACCCTTAAATAACAAGCCTTCTCCTCTCTATATTCTTGCTTGCATCAATGGTATCATTGTGACAGGAGTCTTGGTAGACCCCACAAGTCAAATGAATGTTATCACAAAAGAGACGTTGTGGCTTAAATCATTACATAGAAAAGAATACAAAGAAATGAAGTCTACCATTCTCACACATGATGGTCTTTTTCAGAAGCCATATGGCTCGATAACTTTGTCCATCCTAATTGGACCTAGGGCTGTTGACATGGTTTTTGATGTCATTCCAGAGTCAGATTTGTTTAGGATAAAGCTAGGCATACCTTGGCTAGATTTAATGAATGGAATCACCTTTGTTATTCATAAATTTCTAAATTTCTCCCATGAAGGTGTCATGGATGTAGTGCATGACACTAAATACCATCCTTTGGTGTCCCATGTGGGATATAAATTATTAGACCATTTTTGGCCCACCGGGTAGTTGGTCTACTTCTACCAAGAACATACCTACTTTACAAGAACTACGTAAAGTACAAGACCAGTGATAAGGGATAGTCAAAATTGGCTCTTCCTATAACACAACAACTAACTACCTCTCCTTCCCAAAATGGAAAGGAGAAGCTTGCCTCCTCTTAGGATGACTCATCTGCTCCCCTCTCTTGGGAGGCGTATTGAATGAGAAATCCTAGCTTTTACCTATTGAGTCTGATGATCCCTCCATGGTGTAGACCCAAGATCAGGATATTGGATCTCCCTACTAAACTACCTAGACCTTGGGACTGCCTACATGGTAGAGGAAAATGTCCCTCTAGAGAGTCTTCTTTGTTTTGACCTCTACGACCTCCTACTGCTCCTACTCCCAAAGCAGTGAGCGGGAAGAGGCCCATTGCCAAGGCACTTGAGTCAAATCCCCCTACTACATCTCAACCTACTCCTCCTACGCCCATTCAATATTTTGTTCCTCTGTCAGAAATGACTATAATGGATGCTCCCATGGCTAAGCAAGAGCCTTATGTTCCTTCACAACCTCTAGCCTCCAGTTCAAAGAGTCACATAAACTACCTTGCCTGTGAATGTAAGCACTGGCGAAAGGATCTTATGGCTGAGCAGGCCACCTTATAGAGGAAGGAAGAGGAGATGATTGCCCTTTTATCAAGGCCTCCTACAACACCCTCCTCTCTCCTCCCCTCTACTTCTATTCAAACTAGCTTTGTATTACTTCTAGCTTCCATTGTGAGTGTGAATGCGCCTAACCCAAAAAAGTTACAAGTTTTCATCACTCCTTCACTGGATTAGCCTCTATTGATTTTCGTTCCATATGTTCCACCTTTCCCAAAACCCATAGATATAAGGAACACTCCAGTCGTATCTACTATAGTTTTCTCTACCTCCTCTTCCTCTACACGTCTTTCCTTTTCTATGGGGAGTTCATGTCCCCCAACAAAGAAAAAAGTAGAGAGTGGTCCTTCTAGTAATGGAGTATGCAAGAGGATTCCACCTTTTTCGAAAGGTGGTCCCATGCTAACTTGTTCTATCCTAGTGATGAAACTAGTCCTATTTTCTTTGAAGTTCGTCACTACTCTCAAATAACTCAGTGAGCCTAGCAGTGAATCTCATGCACAACCTTCTCTATTTTTTGAGGTAAAATATGGCACTCCTATTAAGTACATGTTTAACTCTTTGGATGAAGTTCCAGCCTTTTCGACGATCTTCATGAAATTGTTGACCTTAGCTCCACAAGAGCTCAGTGGAGAGGACCTTACGTGTCCCTCTTCCTTAGCCCTTGTTGTGGAAGGGTTGATGCTCCTCCTCTTAACATTCCACCACTGTAGGCCCATACTCCTTCCCCTTATGATGATATAGAGTGGGAAGCATATGACCTCTTGGTTGATTAGTGTTAGGGGGAGGCCCTTTCTTTATCTTTAGATTAGATGTGTGTGTGTGTGTGCTATGACATGTTCCCCCATGAATGTGATATGCGTGTCTGGATGACCCTTGTCACCCTTGTTGGTGTTTGGATACAAGCATGTTTTTTTTCTGTAAACCTTCATCTATTTGTATCATCATTCTTCCTTGTTTGTGACATGATTTTTGATAAAGGGTATGTGCAAGATCATCATGGAAAAAAATAGGCCCTTAAGTGGCAAAAAATTTAGAAAATCAAAGTTATGCAACTTAACGTAAAAGTTTGAATAAGTTATCTATATTATTTCAAAAATATGTAAGAATAGAATCTATAGAAAATTGAATGTAGTTTCTAAACTACTACGTTTATTTAGAAAAAAAATCTATTTGGTGAAAATTTGAAATTTCAATGCAGTAGTACTTAAATTTTAGGGAAAAATAAGAAGTGTGTGTCTATCTGACCACCCTAACCACAATAAAATGATGATATTTTTTAATAATATTTTAAATATAATTAGAGGACTCATGTCTCGATGTGATGCATATTTTAAATTGTAATTTTTTTCCAAGTAAATAATTAATTATGAATTTTTTATTAATTTATTTTTAAAATAATAAAAAATTGTATGTCTGACCACCTTAACTTGGTCAAAACTTCATGAATTTTTATTTTTTATCCTATAGTATTTAAAGCATAGAATGTGACACACGTTTTGGATTCAAAAAATGTTCTACCGTTTGAAAGCTATAGATGTTTTTCAATCAACCTATCAATCATTAATTTAGTCATAATTTGAATAGAAAATGAATAATAATTATTTATTAAATTCAAAGTAAAACATAACTTATATTAGTGAAAAGCTAAGAATCTCCTTTAAAAACCCTTTTTGTTTCATCAATTTTGGGTAAAAAAAAGTTGCTAGCCACATACCCTACACATACCCATTATATTACCACTTTTTGGCCCATCATGATCCTGCACATACCCTAAATTGGGGGTAATGCAAACTATTGGGGGAATTTAGGCTTCCCTTCAATGTTGACCCAAATTTTTATTTTTACTTTGTCTTCTCATGCATTCTTCACATGGTCTGATATAGTAGCGGTTTGATGATAGCTTATTTTATACACTATTACTATACATATATTATATATATATTTATGAGTAGTTCTAACCCTAAAATATCAAGCTACCCTTGTGCCCCTTGTTTGTGTTATCTTTTCTCTTTTTCTTTTCCTTTATCTTTCTCTCTTCTTTGCTTGAGTTGTCCCTCTCATTTTTTAAAATTCCACTTCTTCAACATTTTGATTTTTAGAAAATGCATTTGTTGCCAACAAATCTTTTCTCAAGAATCTTCACAAACTTATTTTCATAAATCACATTCTCAACTTGAAACCTTAACAAAATGTGTTTCCTTCATCATTGGTTGATAAAGAAAGAACTTGAGAACCTTCCTTTGAAGTGGGAACAACTTTAACCTTCCCCTTGCATGGGGGCATATTCTTCCTTTCAAATTCCTTGATGAAGTGAACATCTTTCAAAATGATTCCTTAATGATGAATAAATTCAAGAAAGAAACATATCTTTTGTGCTTTTGACTAGTGCATCCCTTGAGTGGACCCATTCTTCATGCTAAATTCATGAGGGACCCCTTTGAAAGTCTTCCAACTTGTTGATGGTCTACATAATTGTCCACTTACTTGCCTACATGACTACTTTTTGACATGTTCTATTTGCGGTTAAATATATTGCTTTGCAGGTGTTCTTGTGAAGCCACTTTCTGACTCTGCGGAGTTTGATTTTCATGGGTTTCCTCCATGTGAGAGATCTTGTGGGATAACTCCCTATAGGTCCATGGGCCTATAGGGTGCTTCATCTAAGCTTCCTCCATGAAAGAGATCTTGGGGGTGGCTCCCCTACAGGTCTGTGGTTCTGTAGGGCGCTTTTCTTTGGTTTTCCTTCATGCAAGAAATCTTAGACACCTTCCCTATAGGTCTATGGGTCTGTAGGGAACTTCCTTAGCTTCCTCCATGTGAGAGATCTTTTAGGAGGCTTCCTTGTAGGTCTGTAAGGTGCTTTTTTGGGTATCCTCCATGTGAAAGATCTTGAGGGATAGCTTCCTTATAGGTTTGTGGGCCTATGAGGTGCTTACTTCTTGGGGCTCCCTTCATGTGAGAGATCTTGGTGGTTTCCTCCTTGGAGGTCTGTGGGCCTGTAAGATGCTTTCACTCTTTAGCTTCATAGTTCTATGGGGCTATGAAGTCCTTTGCTTGTCTTGCACTCTCAAGTTCGCTAGATCATGGTCTGCTTCCTCAATGGTTCAAGTATACATTTCTAACTCTACAAATTCTTTGATCTACTTTATCTAAGCACTCATCAGTATTCATGCTCACTAAAGTAGGTGAAAAATACATAGGAGAAAATTTGTACCCTATCTGCAAATTTTCCTTTTACACTCCCTCACCTTAGAAAACCAAATTTGAGGGAAAAATTCCACATAAGCTTGTTTCCTTCATTCCACTTGGCATTCGCTTTGTGTGTTGGTAGAGGAATAACTATCAAGGATGCCCACACGACGTGCAAATTTCCATGTGGTACACTTACATACCTAGCAGATTCCTACATTTGAAGCATGTAGGGGCATTACAGTTCCTATTGGAGGTCAATTTGTAACACCCTCTTCGACCAACTGACCCAAATATGGTTGTTTTCCTCATCCTCCTTCGAATTTACTCTTCATTCCTTCATTTCATCTCTTCAAGAAATCCTCTAAGCATTAAATCCATCTTCTTCACAAGCTCTAGCATTCTCTAGCACTTTTAGCAGCACTTTGACACTCCATAGCAGTAGCAACAACACTTTATCAACTTTGTGGAGCAAGTATGGAACAACACCATTGCGACAGGGGCTTGAGTCCTCTCATTTTCTCCTCCATTAGCTAGTTAGCTCTTAAAGGATGTGGTAAGCATTTTCACTCCTCTCCTCTACAATTTGGTGGGTAGCACCTTACTGCTTTGTATTATTTTTGTATTATTTCCTTCATTTCCTTCTTTATCATATATTTCTCCATTATTACAAACTTGACTATCCATGGAGGTGGAAACACTAAAACAGGGGTCTGACTGAGGTAGGCCCCTATACAAGCCCAACCGATTTCCATTTTTCTTGTGTGTAGGTGGACATGCTTCTTGGAGCTAGCTGGCAATCAAACTCTTTTGTGAGAACATTCTTGTCACCCTAACTTTAATCTACTTACTTTATCACATTTGTTTATATATTTATCATTTCATAGTGTTATTTTGTTCCCTTAAAAACCATGAGCTAGGTTGTTAGTATATTTTCTAGTGGCTAACCTTGTATTTTCAGTCCTCTAATTGTATGGATGCCAACACACCTTAGAGACACCAGCGTGCCATGCTGTCATCCTAGAACTGTGCCTTTTTCCTCAGACAAAGAGCTTCCAAAGGCACAGTGTTGAACCTAAAAACCAGCTTCCCTAGCCCCATCATGAATCTCAAATTTGTAGAGTGGTTGAAAGACCTCATAGTCCTCATCATTCTCATCCTTCATTTAAAAACTCTCCTTTAAGCTGAGGTAAGTTAGGGAAGCCTTATGCTCTTGGCTCTCCATGACTTGGGGCCTTGAATGTGGTTGGTCCCCCTCTCTTACAATAACAAGCTGAAGATTAAGAAGCTTGGGCCTTGTAAAATACTCATAAAGTTTGATTCAACAAATGTATATGAAGTAGAGAACTACCATTGACATTGAGTATATCACCTCTTTTTTGTTGAATAGTTTGGATAACTAAGGAGGGGTGAATCAGTTATCCAACAATACTTTTCTTTTCTTTAATTAATTTGGAGCAAATTTATACCAATCAAAAATTAATCAAATAGATATGAACATGAATGCACACAACACCAAGCACAATGAACACCAAAATTTACATGGAAACCCAAGAAGGGAAAAGCCTCAAAGAATAATAATTCTCAGTTATAAAGCATCTGTTAAGGTGACACTGTTTAAGGTGATTTTTACAAGGGCTCGTTGCCAAGTTGTTCACTGCCTGGATATTATAGCCAAAGATACAAAAATGCCTCACTTCCAAAAGAGAAAGGCTCATTACTAATGGGCTCACTACCCAAATACATAATAGATTATAAAATAGTCTCACTGACAAAATTGAACTAATGAATTTGCATCTACATATGCATGAGTTTAGTTCCTATTAAGAGCACAATTTTTCTCTATAGTTGATCTGGTTAAGAATCCTCTACACATCTTCCTTCCATAATCTTCACACAACCTTCTTCCAAAAATGATTACTCCTTCCTTCTCACCCTTTTTTCTATTTGCACACTTGCACTCTTTTATTTACTCGTACACATTATACTTCTTCCACACTTCTATATCATCAATTAGAAAAATGTTATAACTATGTGTGTGTGTGTATGTATACCCCTAGAACAAAAATAAGTTGGCCACACAATAGCTTCATAATCTTCTAAGTTGGCCAAACACCATTTGAATTGAGATCACCACAAGACATGTCAACATGAAGATCAACCTTAAGATATTCAATAAGACCTTGCACACTAACACTAGACCCAAAAGATAGGTCACACATAAATATCTTCTTACTATGTTACCAAGGGACCAAAAATGGGTCAAACATAAGATAGCATAATTTCCAAGAGATAGGAAACTTTGAATTACATGAAATATATTTTGGAGTTGATGAGAACGTCACAATCAAGACCAAATTTTGATTATCATCAATTTCAGTGTCAACTGAAGAACCACAATTTGACATACAAAAATTTGCAACATGCTATATGAAGTTCTGGATAACAATGTTACTCAGAGTAAGCTTGGAGTATAGCAACCAACATCAAAAGATTAGACTTTATTAGATTGCATTAATTGAATTCAATAGATGTCCCAAGTACCAGAACAAATTGAAGATATCTTGGATAGTAGAATTGCACGAAACACAAGAGGAAAGCAGTACAAGGAGTATCTTCTAAAGTGGAAAGACAGACCAGTAGAAGATTCATCTTGGATTTCTCAAGCTGAGGTGGACCGGCTTGGTTTTCCTCTAGCCCCATCAAAGTAAGGTACTCACTTTCAAATCAACCCTAGGTGTCTGATGTAGGAGCATCTTGGTTTACAAGCAATCTTACATCAACAAAAAATATTTGCATTTCAATTTGTTTCTTTTCATTTTTCTCATTCATACATAGTTTCTATATTTTGGTCCACATTTTGCCATAGTTTCATTTTTGACCTTATAGAGCCTAATGACACATCATTCAATTTTCTTTGGTTCGTGGCCAACCTTCCCTTAAGATTCACACTTCATTTCATCCATTTTTGGAGGAATACTTGATGTTTAGGTTTGACCTATCTATGTATACATGTTAGACCCCTTTCTTAGATTTTGTAACCTTCTTGGGCTAATGTAGAGGAATCTAGTGTTTCAAAAATGATATATATTGATGTAATAGATCCTTAAGAAGTAGTTCTTGCTTGGGATTCAAATAGATAGTTTGGAATTCTTTCTAAAGGAGATTCAAAGCTATATCTTGAGCATATTCTATAATTGTGAGATTAGTCTTGTGAGCCCCAATTGTAAGCCCATCTGTTGTTGGCCAGATTGTATTTGAATTCTATCATATATTGATTGACTGAATATTTCCTTGCTTTATATCTTTGAGTTGTTTCTGTTGTGTTTACTCTAGCTGCACGGTCTTGACTATTCTCTTTCAGGACCCTCCTAACCATGAATACACCAATAGGTGTACTTTTGATAGTTGTAAACACCTTTGCAGGTTTTGAAAATCCAAGTCTTGTATATTTTGGCTTGATTAGTATTATGGAATGTTTCATCATTCCTTGCTTCTATGCACCAATTCCTCTATGTCCAGCATATCTTTGATGTGTTCCATTATCAAGAATCCTTTAGTATGCTTTTCTATTAGTAATGTGATAGTATCCTCTTTTTTTGTTGTATATCTACTTGAAAATTTCTTCATATATTAATTCTTTATCTAGTTCCCCCCATTTAGAAAAGGTATTTAGGTTTCATTTGATTCTCATAGTTGATGCTTCTAGGAATGTACCTATGTTTTCATGTGATCTAGGTGATGATGGAAGCTGACCTACACAAAAAGACTATGCCATATCATATTCCCCACACCCCTTTTCTTCAATTTTAATCTTAAATTTTTTAGTAGCCATTAGTGATAACATTTTTATTCTTATTCTAGTAGCGGGACTTATCATTTGAATTGCTTGGATAGGTTTTTTTTTCATTAAATATTTTGAAAATTCATTCATTAGTGAGGAATTTCTTAATAGGAAGCCCCTTTTTTATGATATCATCAAAGGAATTAGAACATAGCATATTCTTGAGTGGAAACCCACTTTAGTTTTATATTTTTTATGAACATCTTGACTAGTTGCTTTTCTAGGATGTGACATGGACTCTTGCTAGCTAAGTTTCACCACCTTTGTAAGAAAGAGGAAAAATTTTCTCCATCATTTTTTTTAGCTGTACATAAGTCTTCCATTGTTGTTTCATGGTCCATGTTGTAAGAGAAATGTTTGAAAAACTTATCAAATATTTTTTCAAAGGTTCTTACACTCCCAAGGAGTCTAGAAAATAACTCCATGTCTTTCCCTCCTAAGCTTCGTGAGAAGAGGTGCATTATATAAGTATCATCATGCATTACCTCTAAACAACCCATGTATAATTATTTCAAGTGATCTCGAGGATCTCACTTTCCTTTATATTTGTCAAATTTTGGCATTTTAGAATGATGTAGAAAGGGTGGAATATATAAAGTCCTGTCAAAAGGGAAGGGACATATGTTTTCTACTACATAACTCTTTTTCAATGGTTCCATATACATGATTTTCATTTGTTGCTACAAAGTTTGAATTTAAAGAGCTACATTGTTGGGATCTATTGGATTGTAATTGGGTGTGGGATGTGGTGATTGCTAACCTTGGAAGTAGTTTAATGGTGGTGGATTCTTATAACCATACGAGGGGTTTTGTGAATTAAGATTGTTGTAACGATGTTGGTGTTGTGGAAGGGTGTTTTGTTGTGGATGTGTGTACATAGGTATATTAGAGAATATTAAGCTTATATCCACAATCTTCAATAAAACATGTATAGATAAAATTTGTAGTTGTTTGAAAGATATGATGAAATCTTTGAAATTCTAGGGTTTTTCCTTCAATATACAAAAGTTAGCTTAAAAAAACCACATAAAAGAGCTAAAAGAAAGAAAAATAGGGTTAGAAAATACTTGAAAAAAAAAGATCTAATAGGGATGTGAGTCCCATTGTGCATTCCAAAATATGAATGTATGAAAATGTGAATCAAAAATATGAACAATAATACAAAATTCACTCTCACAATCACACAATTAAGTTCAATATCTTGGCTCAGAATATAGAATTTAAATAATGTAAGAAAACTTATCATACCTAAAATCTTAATTGGATCTATTTTTTTTTATAAAGAGTAAAACAACTTTTACAGGGACCCGAAACCACAAAGTTTACAACAAAAAAGATAGGAAATAAAAGTCCTACAAAAACAACCAGCTACACCAAAGTAAAGAGCCTGCAGCACCCAACTGCAGTAGAATGTTAAGGTCAAGCAAAAGAAACCAATAGAGCAGACACCAAACAACTGGCCATGACTACCCCAAAGTCTTAAGGACAGACTTCGTTTCCACCTGCAAGTTCTGCATCTCCCGAACCCCCTTCTTAAAAGTTTGAATCATGTTCAGAGTAGGGGGAGCCTTCCGCTTCAGGTTGGCCTTGGTTCTCTTAGAAATGCCATCATCCACCTCCTGGATTTTTTCATTGGTTTCCTCTAGGTTGACCACTAGTGACCCCTTTTGGGTTTTATCTAACTTCTCAATCATAGCATTAATTATAATGGCGTTATGTCTAGCAATTCTATTGTTTTGCTCTTTAATGATTTTGATAGTGTTTTTAGTTATCTCAATCTATGTATCGACATTTCTATTCTTTTCAGTGCGGTATAGAGTCTCTTTTCCAAGCCTGTAAACTCTTTTTTCCATCTTGTTCTTTTCCACTACCACTATCTTGGCTCCCAGCTCCTCCAGCTTACTTTGAAGGTTCCAATTCTTGATCCTTAGCTCATTGATTTCATTAAGTGTCCATTTTGAGAGTTTGAAATGGGTGTCCGCGTTATTTCTGGATAAAATCAACACGTCCTCTAAAGGGTTCCTACCAGTATTGAGGCCAGTGTTATCAGGATCTGGAGTAATAGGGGAGCTAGCTCTAGTAGTTTTATCCAGCAACAAGTCAACACCAGGCACAAAAATGATGGCACTAGACACCTCAGAATAAGGGGAATCTTTAGAGTAGGAAATGAGGTTTTTGACCAGGGGATTTTTATTAGCAAGACTAGTCTTAAGGGATGGGCTACTCGGCTCAAACATAGAATGAGCTTTGCAAAGAAAGGGTTAGGGTTTTTCTTGCTAGAACGAATAGTATGGGGGTTAAGGATAGTTTTAGCCGAATTGGCATTGGGAAAAAACTTTGAACAACTAGGTTCAGTGTCATCATCCTCAGAATCAGTGGGGGCCTCCAGGTTAGCAAGAATAGGCAAGTTTTGGTAGTGCTCAACAATTAATCTAATAAGTCCAGTATGCAAAATGGGGAATCTTCTAGGGTTTTCCCTATGATCATCTAAATTTTTTCTTAGAGAATAGAAAAGATAGTAGGGGAAAGAAACCCTAACCTTGTGGTGGAAGTGGTTGAGCAAGGCAAAATGATAACCATAAACCCTGGTGAAGCGGCCATCCACTGTTATGTACTCCATGATCACACGAAGGACCTTTCTCCAGAGGGCTTTTATGGAATCGACTTCAAAGTAGTTGTTAGCCACTTTCACCAAATTTTGTCTTTCTTTTTCTTTTTTCAGAAATCTACTAACAACGTCATCAGGAAAGACCCTGTCCCTAAAAAAATTCTTACCATATGTCGACAAACTCGTCACCTCTGCTATCAGATTTTCATTTAGCTCAACTTTCCTGCCGAATAGGGTAAGATGCCCGCTATTCCAATTTTTCTCAAAAAGATTCGTCGCCTCCTGATTGGAACCATGGAGCTTCTCCAGTAAAGGAAGTTACCCACCGCTTTTAACTTTATTCCAAGCCTTGACATTTTTCATGTGCATCTCATAGCTGTCTGGCTCAATTCTTTTCCTATCACCACCCATCTTAGCAAACACACTGGGGCAGGCCAAGAAAAAATCTTTACCAAACCTTGTCCCATCGAATCTGAGAACCGACAAAGCATGTAGAGCTTCCTTGCAGACTAAGCTACTGAGCTTGGTCCCATACAATCTAATGATTGTGATGTAATAACTCCAACATGTCCTCATTAAAAGGGTAACCTGCCCCTTATCCATGTGATTTATCATAATTCAATAAAGCTCTAAGATTAACACTTAGATCTCTAATATTTAGCTAGGTGCTCAAATCATTACTTCTAACCCCTTCATTAGCAAAGAAATCTGCAACTGCATTGGCTTCTCTATAAGCATGTGATATTTTAATTTTTTCAAACTTAGCAAGAATCGAAGTGGCATCCTCAATCCATGATTTTATTGTCCATGAGGGGGGAACCTTGCCACAGAGGTAGTCGATGATATTCTTGGAGTCACCTTCCAACAATAGATTTTTAAAGTTAAAACTGTAGGCTAACTTTATTATAATGTGAAAATCTCCAACAACCTCTGCCAAATGATTGGATTGGGAACCAAGAGGAGTGGCCATGGCCCTGAGAAAATTACCAAAAGAATCCCGTAAGACTCCTCCACAACCCGCCGCCCCCGGATTACCTTTAGTCGCTCTATCAAAGTTAGCTTTGACCCATCCATTAGGCGAAAAAGACCAGCAAACACCCTCTCTATCCATTTTGGCTTTCTTAAGGGTGTCAGGCATGTCAAGGCTAATATTCCATTCCTTAGCAACTAAAAGGTCATAGGACGGGTGATCCACTTTCTTTGAAATGCTGACTTGCTGTGAAATGATGTTGGCATTTTCTCTCAAAAATCTAAGGATTTTATCAAAAACAATATCCACTGGAGCTTCTTTATCTATATATATTTTGTTGTTGCGTTCTTTTCATAATCCCCAAGCAACATGAGGGAAAGAAAAATCCCATTAAAGACTAAGAATAGAATTGTGAGTCGGGGCTTTCCATTGAAGGAAAAATTCTTCAATTGAGGAGGGAAAAACCCACGAAAGATGCCAAAAGCTAATTTTTTTCCTAGATAGAGGTAGCAAAAGAGTAATGAAGGAAAAAATGGTGCGCAGACTTAGCCTCCTTCTTACAAAGAAAGCATCTCTTAGGTATTTGAAAATCGAGTTTGTAAAGGTTGCCAATCGTGAGAACCTTATTTTGAAGGAGGATCTAGAAAAAAATGTTGATTTTAGGGATCAGATGTTTGAACCAGGCCTTCGACCAGAAGGGAGGAGAGTTCTGGGAGGAGGTAATCCTAGTATTGGTAGACAATACAGAATAGTTTCTTGAAGGTTCATCAATCCAGACAAGATGATCTTCCACTTGACAAGACCTTAATCTTACTGCCATCAAAGAAGATTGAATAGGAGCAAGATCCTGACTAATGCCACACATATCCACCCATTTACCATTCACTCTATAGTTTTTCACAAAAGAACCAAAACGTTCCTTTCAAACCTCTGCCCATCCACTGAAGGAATTGATTTTTATAAGGGGTT
Organism: Sequoia sempervirens; assembly: GCA_007258455.2. Lineage (NCBI taxonomy): Eukaryota > Viridiplantae > Streptophyta > Pinopsida > Cupressales > Cupressaceae > Sequoia > Sequoia sempervirens. Next base: position 727,824 of record VDFB02380835.1, on the reverse strand, counting down.
CCTTGAAAAGCCATCTATCCTCCTAGAATTTAGTTTTGTTTCCACTTCTAACTTGCCAACCAGTTCCAGAGTCCACTATATTTTTTCCATTGAGAAAATTATTCCAGCAATTAGAGCCTCTAGGGAGAAGATGGGAATCCTTCAGAATAATGAAAGAGCTATTGTTTTCTAAATATTTACTAGCTAGGATTTCAGTCCATTCTCTTGACGATGAAAAAATTCTCCATATTTGTTTTGCTAGAAGGATTTTATTAACCGTTCTTATTCTTCTAAGACCTAATCCACCAGCTTTTCTTGGTCTACAAACCAGATCCCATCCAATTAAAGGTAGTCTTTTCTTTTCTTCAACACCCGACCATAGGAATATTTTTTGAATTTTTTCAATTACATCTGCAAATTTGGTAGGAATCTTGAAGAGACTCAGAGCATAGATAGGAAAATTTTGAAGCGAGGCTTTGAGGAGTTGAACTTTACCCACTTGAATTAGCAAAGCTCCTTTCCATCCAACAAACTTCTTCCTAAATCTCTCGACCACCAAAATCCAAAAGGATTCAGGAGGTTTAAGGCTTAAGGGCAGCCCCAAATAGGTGGCAGGCAAGGATTCCACCCTGTAACCAAGGATTCTAGCAATTTTAGTTTTTCTATGAACTGGAGTATTGAAGAAGAACAAAGAACTTTTTTGATTATTGATCAGTTGTCCTGATGCTCTTCCATATTTATCGAGCAAATTTTTGAAATTTTTACCTTCTAAGACCAACACTTTACCCATGAGCATAGTGTCATCAACAAATTGTTGATGGGAACATACTAGGTTACGAGAAGAAGGGTTGAGACCAAGAAGAGATCTATTATCAATCAGCTTTTTCAAATTTTTGCCAAGACTTTCAGCCATAACTGTGAAAAGAATAGGGGAGATTGGATCTCCCTATCTTAGGCCTCTAGAGCTTTGGAAAAATGAAGAAGGGGATCCATTAACCATCACTAAAATTAAGGCAGTGGACACCAGCTGTTCCATCATTTGTAGAACGCTATTACAGAATCCAAAATCCTTTAAAATTTTAAATAAGAAAATCTAGTCAACTCTTTCATAGGCTTTTGATATATCAAGCTTTAGCAAAAAACCTTTTGTCTTAGATTCCACCAACGAATGGATATTCTCATGCACAGTAGCAATTGAGTCAAGGATTTGTCTACCAGGAATGAAGTCATTCTATTGGGGAAAAATTAGAGAGGGTAAAAGAATTAAAAGTCTTGCAGTCAACACCTTTGAAATGATTTTGTAGATCGAATTACAAAGACTTATGGGTCTGATCTCCTCAAAAAAAATTACTTCAGGCTTCTTGGGTATAAGAACCAAGAAGGTGGCATTCAATTCTTTTAGGAGGCTTCTAGAACCAAAGAATTCTTTGATGGAAAAACCACATCTTCTCCAACAATCTCCCAAAACGATTGGAAGAAAAAAAAAGGGAAGCCATCTAGACCTAGGGCTTTACTCCCATCAAAGGAGAAAATGGCCCACTTGATTTCTTCATTAGTGGGGATAGCATACAACATAGAGTTGTTTTCCTGATTGATGACTTTTGGTATAACCTCAACTAACTGATCCTAATCATTTTGATTTACTTCATCACTCTCAGAAAGAAGGTTTTTAAAGAAAGAACCACCAAGCTTCCTAATATCCTCCTCCTCATATCTAATACCATTCATTTCAATTTGAGATATTTTGTTGATTGCTCTATGTTTTGAAGTTGAAAGATGAAAGTACCTAGTATTTTTATCTCCTGTAGATAACCATAGAGCTCTAGATCTTTGCCTCCGTAACTCCTCCTTTTTTCCAATGATGTCATGCATCTTGATCACTAGCTCATTCTCTCTTTCCTTTGTATCATTTAGATATCCCTCCTTCTGGATTTTATGTTGAATCTCCCCTAGATCCGTCTGAAGGTCAGATTTGATCCTAAAGATATTCCCAAAGGACTCCTTTTTCCATTTTTTCAAATTATATTTCACTTCCCTTAGGTTTTTAGCAATTCTAAACATAGCAGTGCTAACAACGCTTAAATTCCACCATTTCCTAATTTCCTCTTTAAGAGCAGGATGAGAGAGCCACATTTTTTAAAATCTGAAAGGGATATTTTTCTTCTTTTTTATAGGATTCACAACAAAGCTAATAGGGAAATGATCTGAACCAATCCTAGAGAGGGCTTTAAGAAAATAGTAATAATAAAAAAACCAATGATTTGAGACCAAAGATCTATCAAGTTTGACCTGTATTAGATCCATCCCCTTTCTGTAGTTTGACCAGGTATAGGAGGCTCCATGTAAGTCCAAGTCAATCAGCCCCTGATTATCAACAAAATTTTGAAGATCCTCTTTGCTCTCTGCATTGATCTGAGAGCCTCCAAAATTTTCTTCATTCATTAAGGGCGTATTGAAATCATCCATAACCGCACAAGAATCTATATCAAAAATCCTCCTTAAGGCAACCAATTCCAACCAAAAGGATTTTCTAGTTCCTTTTCCATTGGGGGAATAGATGTTCAACTGGATCTAGCTAAATTTGTCCCTAATATGTGTGAATCTAGTGACTATATGATTCGTCCCTTACAAAATTGGATCCCCTTTGATTATGAGACTATTGCAGAAGGTAGCTATACCTCTAGAAGCGCCATTCAAGATGTTACCATGAATACTACGGTGCTGGAAGAGTTTCACCTTTTCTACTTTTTGTTTTGACATTTTTGTCTCCTGAATGAGGAGAATATCAGGCTTGTGATCTCTGAAAAAATTGCATAGAACATCTTTCTTGTGAGGGCTATTAAGTCCTCTAATATTCCAAGACATAATCTTCATGTATCACCAGGAGACTTGAGGCATTCCGGGATGGTTTTCTGAGATCCATCTGCTATATCCTGAAAACTGTTATGCTCTCTTGTCCATTTAATAGATTTTTTCCCTTGAGAGTTCTTAATTGCTCCATAGTCTACCTTTGCTTTAGATCTAGTGGAAATACCACTTGGAGTCTTCCCTAGCTTGTTTTTTTCTTTCTTTTTCTTTGTTAAGTTATCTTCTTTACCAGTCTATTCTTGGCTATCCATATTTTTACTAGATTCCCATTCCTTTTCATTTTGGATCCTTTGTTCCTAGGGTAATGTTTCCATAATACCATTCCCATGAAGAGTCTTGAGGTTACTGGAAAGATCTGTAGAATTGTCTGAGTTTTTGAAGGTGTCCTTAATCGCATCAAGAGAGTTAGGATCCGTAGAGTGCTCTACTCCTGGAGGGAAGGGACCTTATGAAGAAGGGAGAGGGATGTTCAGTTCCAAAGACAGACCCTAAATAGGAATATCCTCCAAACCTGGTGTTTCATCATTTTTCTTAGTTGGGACTAGTTCTTTGGAAAAGGATTTTTCCTTATGGTTCATATTTTCTTCCCCCTCTGACTGATCCTTATTGCATTCATTTTCCTTTGTTAGTAAAGTCTTCGCAAGATTCATTTGTTGGAGTTCCAGCAGGATCTCTCCTTTATCTTCCATGACTTCTTCATCTTCATTAGAAGTCCTCTAAACATTAGACTCTTTGTTTTCCAAGCTATCTCCTCCTGCTTTCTTTCGCCACATTGACTTCAAAGAACCTGCTATTTTTTCTCTCTCTTTGGTGGTATTTAAGGGGCATTTTTTTGCCCAGTGCCCCATTTTTCTACATCAAAAATAGGCAAATGGGATCATTTCAAACTCTATATCCTATATTCAGGACCCCAATTTCAACTAGATCTCAATCAATGAGGGAAGGTCAGCATTCTGAGAAATCCCCACACATATTCTAGCAAAGACCAGTCTCTTTCTAGTTGGTGTCATTGAATCAATAGAAAGGAGCTCCCCAAAGGAACTCACAATACCATAAAAGATATCCTCATTCCAGTATTCCAAGGGAAGGCCTAGAAGTCTAACCCAAACTGAGGCATTCTTGAAGATGGAATCCGAGAGGTCCAAGTTATAGGACCATTTCTTTAGATCCAGGGAAGATTCCCCTATGACCCAAGGACCCCCACTTCTAATAGCCAATATGTCCTCTCTACAAGAGAATTCAAATGCAAAGAACCCCTTTGGAAGAGCAGCAACTAATATTTTTTTGAATGTTCTCCATTTAATTTTAACAAACTCCCTGACCACCTCGATGTTTGATCTTGTGCCCATGAACTTCCCGACCAGAGTTCTCTCCATTAAAGCTTTATTATGATCAGTAAGCGAGTCTGGCACAGAAATAGAAAACTTACCTTTTTCCAGGACAAAGACGTTCTACACCGACGGAAAAGATGATTTACTATTTGGTTTTACCCCAAACAGAGAAATCCAGGGTTTGTGATTACCTCCAAAACCTATAGTGGTCCCCTCCGCATCTTTAGCTTTCTCATTTTTTTGGCCGGTAGGGGGTATTGCCATTTTAACCGCTAGAATATCCTTTCCTCCCGGATCCACCTAGAATTTCTTTCCAAAGTCCACCTCATCCTTATCAGCCTCACCTTGCTTCTTACTTGTTTCCAGCTCCTGATTTGTTTGAGATTTTTTTGACTCCTTATTCATCTGAGATTTCTCTTATCTTACTCTACCACTATCTTTGTTGCTTGGATTTTTGAAACCCCTTTTTTCCTACCTGTACCCGCGCTTGTGTGCCTCCATCTCTTTGATTTTAGGTTTATTGGCTCTATTGTTGGTTGCTCTTCAAAGTGAAAATATATGAAAGAACAATAATGATATGATTCAATGATAATGACAATGATAAATTAGCAAAGATAAATGATACCAATGTTTGATAAATGATAGTGATAATTCTTGAAAATTTTTGATAATACTTGATAATGCATCAAATCTTGAATGCTTTAATGTTTGATAATGATTGAATTCTTGAATGATAAAAATGTTATAGTGGTTTTGATAACCAAAGAGCTATGGGGTTTGAATAAAATGAAATATTGTTATTTATAAGCTTCAGTTGACATTTGATCAATGATGGAGATTGATTTGCAAGATTAGTGGATAAGAAAATTCAAGATAGGATAAAACCCAAATTTGGAATTTGAAAAAGGATCAATTCAAATAATAGCTTGGATAAATAAACAAATAATAATTTATTTATTTTAGAAGAAAATATTTAATTTAAATAAGTTATTTTTAATTTATTTAAAAGAGGAGTGTTAGCTAATAAAATAATTTTTAAATATTATTTAATTATAAAATACCAAAGATCTAATTTAAATAAATTATATTAATTAATGTGGGAGAGAAAATGAATAATGAAGAATTATTAAAATAAATAATTAAAAATGATTTAATTATTATAGATGCAAAGAAGAAAATGTTAGATTAAATAGATAAAAGAGCTAATAAAGATAGTGGAAATGCATTAGTCCTTATGAGGATTTAAATTTTATACTTGGAAGTGTAAGTTTGATTTACAAGGGTTTTCCAAATTATAATATTTTTAATTAGCTAGGGTTTGGATTTTGAATTGGTCATTTGATTATTTTTCCATCTTGCACATAAATCATCCATCCCTAGAGTTGTGTGATTGGGACATCATACATTGATTGAGATAAAAGAAATTGTAAATCTCAAGTGTCAAATATATAGATGTGTGCGTAAGAAAAAATTAATGGTTAATAGTGACTAACATGTGATAGTGTGTTTGAATTAGGATAAAATAAAGTTAAATGAGTAGAATAAATATAAAAGTAGCTTTACGTAAACATCATTTAGTTCAATAGTCAAATAATTAATAGTAATTTTACATCTCACTCACACCAAAAAATTCTAAATAATTATCTTTGTTTATGATCAAAATTTATCTTTAGCTATTAAACATTATATTTACTAATAACCTAAAAACTAATACTATATTGTTACAAAATTTACCTAAACTAAACCTAAATTTCATCTTTCCAAAAAAAACAAATGAAAACAAGCATGTCATAAGCAATAAAATATTTCCTCTTAAAAATTTGAAGTGAAATATTTCTTAAAACATAATTTTTTTGTTTGGAGTTAAATATTCAAAGAAATCATTATTTAACTACTTAAATGAACTATTCTTAAACAGTATATTTAATAGTTGTAGATAAATTTTGATCAATAAAAATAAGACAATCGTCTAGTATTTTTATTTTCAAAATTATCCCAATTTAAAAGTAGATAAGACTTTCTTTCCAAGAGACCTAAATTTATGAAGTAATTGTGCATAACGATAAACAGTTATTTTCGAAGTTAGTGGGAGTAGGTAAGACCTTGTGAGTCCAAAATTCGAAGTCCAAGCTCGCAGTCAGGACTGCTATATTCTCCTCCGTTTATACGACAACGAATACAAAGTTGGAATTACGTAATGAAACACAATTTCTGCATAAATACGTTTGTTTGTAACAAACAATATCGAATCCAACTGTGAGCTTAAACATTAGGCCTAAAGGAAACATACGATTTGAGTGCCATTGAATCTTTTTTAGAGTCAGGCGAAAGCGCTTTAAGCAATGATGCTTCTGAAATCACTATATTGGACGACGCCCAATTTGAGCTTCCTCCTTACGATGTCACCATGGACGAATTTTATCAACAGTCGAGAAATTCCTTAGAAAGCAGGATGTGGGCGCCTCAGCACAGTGCCTTCAGCGCATACATACAACTTCACTCAAACGCCGTCGCAGATTCTCTCGTAGCCTGCGAAACTCTGCACAAAAAATGTTTCAGGTTTCTGAGAAAAATGGATCAAGATAGAAAGTTGATGATGAGGCCAGGGACATCACGCCCAACGGTTCAAGACTTAAATGCACAAAACAGGAATCAACCCAAATCGAGATTTCACCACATGATTGCAGAGCGCAGTAGGAGAGTCAAATTGAAAGAGCACTTCAAGAATCTTTGCTCTCTTCTTCCAACAAGTTTCAAGGTATGATATTACCATAGTCTTTTCCCTATGAATTTCTAAAAATGTGTAAAACTGTTATTGTTCGGTATAATAATTGTGCTGTTACTTCTGAACTACTTAATCTGTAGATCTGCAACTTTATAATTTTTAGGAAAAGTTTTGGATATCTTGTTTACTTTCTGGCAAAGAAAAATGAGAATCTTCTGTTTCTGGCTGTTGATGTCCTTGTTTGCAGAAAGACAAGCTTTCAGTATTGGAGAATACCGCAAGTTACTTGAGGGAACTAAAACTTCGAGTTTGTGAGCTGGAACGACAGAATGAAAGTGCCAACGAGCAGAGTTTCAATTCAGACGGCTCATTACTTTACCGTGGCGATGATGTGATCTTTGAGCGATGCAGGGATATACTCCGTCATGTTAAAATAATAATTAATGTGCAGAGAAGTACTAGGGTTTCATGCCCAGCAACTCTGCTAATGAAGGTGATAGCGCTGTTAAGTGCAGAGCAATTGGAGATCATTTCGCTTTCACATGAAAAGGTCTTTGGATTTCACGCTACTTTCGTCGTATTACCAAAGGTACGTAGGTTTTCTAAATCAAACAGTTCAGAATTACGGGGTACAGATGGAGTACAGCCATAGACAAAAGAGTTTGTATTTGACCGTTAAAATGAGTTGTATGAATAAAAAACTCTTGGTTGCACAGTGCAGTGAATACATGGGAGAGTTGTTTGACGTGTTGTTTTGAATATGAACAGGGTGAGGACTGGGATATTTCCCACTGGCAAATCTTTGGGGGTATAGTCACCCGGACTCTCAACTGAGCATCGGAGGAAGGAAAGGAGTGGATGATCTTACCGGGAAACAGAAGTTTCTATTGTAATTTACTTGGTATTATAGAATTAGGTGATACTGAAAAATAGTCAATTTTACTAGTATTAAGTGAAAATGAAATGTCTATTTTTATGTAGTACAGAAATTATATTGCTAGAAAGTAAGCATAAAAAAATATTAGTAGAGTAATATTCAAATGTATTAATATTTATAGTTTTATGAAAAAATGAATTTATATTATTTTATTTTGAAAGAATTGAATCGTGTCATTGTTTGGGAATTATACATATTCAACAAAATGAAATATTAAATATATGGAATATTTTTATTTTATTTATTTAATATTATCTATTTCAACTTACTAGAAGGGAGAATCAGAATCTCTTTTAGAATTAGATATATTATGTCAAGAACTAACATTGTTATCTTTTGTAAATGAGTCAAAATACTACATATGGTTGGTTTAAGTTGAAAAAGATAACTGTACGAGTGAGACCTAAAATTAGAATCCATACATGAACATTGTTCTATAATTATATTCAAAATGATAGTTAGATGAAGTTATTAAATTTAATCCAACATTATTATCCCTATTATTAGCCACCCTGTGTTTTATTGTACATATAGTTTGAATTTGTATGTCAATCTATTTAATAACATCATGTGTGACGATTTCATTGGATATATATCATATGAATATTACGATTATGGATTGTAGTGATATATTTATTCAACATCATAAAATAGAGAAATTGGAATAATTTTGGAATACAATAGTATAGATGAATACTTCTATGAGTTTTTTAATTTTAGAATACAAAAGCTAACATGTTTAATATTTGGATATGTTTATTAGTTAAGACAAATACAAATGTTCATAACAAGTATTAGTATGTCACCATCATTGTTATGAATTTATGTGATATCATTAGGCAACATATTTTCATGTTGTTATAATGCATGCTTTGATTGCTATATGAATGCATTGGTTTACCTTTATGTATAACCAATATTTGCATTGTACTCAACACATTATAATTGTATATTAAAATTAGATTTTGACAATAAACAAACATTAAACATTCAAATGCATTCAATAGGTGATGGAGCAACTACTAGTGAGTATATCATAAAAATAGATGTAAGTTTATGATTCCATTCAATTGCTAAGAATAATGCATTTTTTTGTGTCTTGTTGCATGATGTACCATGAAAAAGGTAGTGTTATTAGAAGATACATGAATTCAAATAATAATTAAAAATTTATTCAAATTCTTAAAGTTAATATTTATTATGATGGGCTTGTGTATCTTTGAAAATAATTATCAATATTAGTAAGTTAAGTTATCTTTAAATATGTTTCAAATGTTATCATAAATTTATTGAAAAATATTATAAATAGAACTTAAAAATACTTTCAAATTATTTATCGAAACAAACATTTATATTTTTATTAACTAAACAATAAATAATTTAAAAGCATTTAAATATATCGTACTTTGCCAATAAAACTTAAAATATCTATACCAATTGATAATTTAATAATAATATTAATTCTATATTAAAGAACATTCAAAATTATTTCTATTAAAAATTTAAGGTAGTAATTTTAAATAATCTTAATCTAACAGATTTAACATTTTGATTTCATCTATGTTAAAAAAAAATGTAATACTATATTTGCATAATAACTGTTTAATGGAATTGGTTCACATGTAAAATACAATACTCCTTTATTTGAGATACTTCATCACTCAAAATTATAGATGTCTTCATTATAGTCTTCTAAGGCAATAAAATATGAGAAAATTAATTTAGATTTAAATAAGAAGTTAAGAATGATAAATTGAAATATTATTTTTATAATTTAACATAAAAGATAATTATATTTAGTGTAAAAATTCATTTTAGATTATGATTATTGTAGATGTATAAATTTTGCTGTCAATTTCTAGAAATTGATGTTTATTAGGTGTATATTATCTTGGAATCTAATTACCCTATAATTCACTATAATTCAAATCAAAGCATCCCATGACCAAACTCAAGCTCTATGGAAATGATTTGGTGCACAAAGTTGTCCTATAACTCACAAGATCCTTCTAGTAGGTTGTAGAATTTTAAAACCAAATTCACCTCAATATATGATACATAGATTTGTGTGATGACATGCATTGTTTAGAAATGCCTTTGTGTAGGTTATAAAATTGTAAGGATTAAGCTATTGCTAGAAAAAACAAACCTACACCACAACACGTTAAAATGGCCTTGAAATTGAACTTGTTGACATGATTGCCCCTTTGATTTTATTTTTTGTGTGCTCTACATCAATTTCAGCAGCATAACACCTTGTTTTAGCTCAATTTTGGTCACAAAATGATAGGATTTGGCTATGGTTGCATGATTTTTTTTGGTTGCATGAGTGTTGATTGCATGAGAGTGGTAAGTTGGAAAAATGATTGTTAGTCATTTACATGAGGGAGAGGATATTGGATGGTGGAGATTGAGAGGGGAGGAAGATCAAGGGTTGAGATGCCTTGAGGCATCTCAACTCTTGAAGTGATGACACTTGTCATCACATGGGAGGATGAGATGAGATGGAGGGTACTTGGAAGAACCCTTGGGAATAGGAAAGATCTCATAAAGGTGTTGTTTTTCCATTCTTCCAAAATCAAAGGGAGATATGACAAGAGGGAATTAAAAATTCCCTTTATAATCCTCATTGGAATTAAAGAGGATCCCTAGGAATAGTGACTTTGGAACCATCATAGGGAAATTTTAGTCATTAATGATACATAGAGAGAACAACTTCCAAGGAATGTATCCATGGACGACCAAGAAGGATGTTATATGGGAGATCAAGGTCCAAGACTTGACAAATGGTTTCTACTACAAAATGGCCAATTTGAATTGGAAAGTTTATTGTTCCATTAGATTCACAGTCAGCATCATTGCAAGCTTTTATAGTAATTTTATTTTGTGAATCAATAACTCCATCGAAGTATCCTAACTATTTTACTAACTGGAAGGTACATTTATCTTTAAGCCCACTCCACCATCAATTAGGACCCTTTTGATTTTATGTCTATAGATGAAGACCTCAAGGTACAAGCCCTCATTATGATATGGATCATCAAGAGAAACATTGTTTTCAGTAAACACCAAACGATGATGAGTTAAAATATCTCCAACCATGGCTTGAAATTGAGTGATATCTATGTCAGGTTAGGTATGAAAAACTCTTGAAGGGTCTTGTATAGGATTTCCTTATGCATGGGGGATATTTTTAAAACCTCTAGAATGGATATTTATGCTGGAATTTTCTTTAGGTGCTCTAGGAGGTTATAATCAGATTTACAAGATGGCATGGATTGGTCCCCTTGAAGGTTGAGCTTACCCTTACGTTTAGTTATTGAATATATTCAATATTTTTGTTTAAAGGGGTTATGGTGGATATGTGACAAAAGGAATCCCCTAGATGAGCTATGGTATAATCGAATAGGACAGTGACATAATTGGCTCCTTTGGGATTATTATTCTTTTTTAAAGATTTTCTTTTCTATGATCAAGGATAGGATTCTTAAATATCTTGAGATCGTCATTAGTGTAAGGTTTATTGTCTACACCAACATCACCTTGATCTAAAAGATCTTGGATAATATTTTTCAATCTAAAGCAATTAGAAGTTTTATGTCCTTTGATCTTATGGTACTCACAATAATATTGTTTTATACCATCGAGGTTTGACGTTTGATTCTTGATTTCTTATTTCTAGTAAGGTGATAAGTTTGGTTTGGATCATTTTTTTCAATTTAGATTCCAAAGAGTCCCCTAAAGGAGTTTATTCTTTTGAAAACATTATTTTAGCTAGGTGGCCTTCTACCACCTTGTTTTTATGAGGATATTTTTCTACCAATTGTAGGGTAGGTTAAATAGTTTTAACTATTTTTGCATCTACCACACCATCATTGACAACGTTCTTATTTTTAGTTCAAATCCTTGGCTTATCTTTAGATGTTGAAGGGTTATCCTTATGGTCTTTAAAAAATTTCACAAAACCCTTAGGAATGATATATTTTTTTATTTCCATTCCCTTTTCAATGATCTCATTAAGGTACTATCACATTGGATTCTTAGGTGAAAGGTCAAGTCATTGTTTAGTTTTTTTTGTGAAAATGTGAACAAGTTGCTTTTCAAGAATAGGATAGGGGAATGTACTTGCCATGTTTCTCCACCTTTGAAAAAAGGACAGAAAGGATTCTCTCTCATCTTGTTTTTCATTACATAAATCAATCATAGAGGTTTTTCTAGTCAACATTATATGAAAAGTCTGCAATGAATTTGTTCACCAACTCATGAAAGCTCTTGATCCCATGAGTTAAATGTGAAAATCACTTAATAGGTTGACCTCATAGGATTCTAGGAAAGAGGCATATTAAATATGTATCATTATAAAATACCTCAAGATAAGTTATGTAAAATTCCCTTATGTGATCTCTTGGATCACCTTTTCCCTTGTATTTTTTAAATTTAGTCATTTCAAAATTTTGAGGAAAGGACATCATGTTCAAATAATTTTTAAAAGGATAGAAAAATATTTCTTCCAATGTATACCTCTTTTTAGTGTTAATATTTCTTATTTCCATGTTTCTATCTATTGTTGTAACTCTTGATTTTTTTACCCTAAGTCATTTGTAGATGTTGATGGAGGTGCACTTGTGTGAATGTAATATTGTTGTTTATGATGATGTTGTTGAGGTTGAATTGGTTGGATGTATTGTTATTGTGGTTGACTTGGAGGTATAGACATATGTTACATGCTTGAGATACTCATGTTTAGGTGAGATATAACAAAGGTAATTGTGTATGACCAATAAGTTTTTGACTGAGCTTTACAAGCTCAACTAGAGGTATCCTCCTGATATACCACAAGGGTATATGAGGCATAATCTCTAGATGAGAGAGAATAATTCCAAATATTTGGGATGAGAGGGTAACCCACTCTCCACCTTCACTTCTCTAAGGTATAAAGTTCTTAGAAGATTATCCTAGATTGAAAAAAGATTCCACTTCTAAGAGGAATGTCTTTCAATTCACTCAAACTCTTTATACTCTACTAGAACATGAGAGTTGAGGTCATCCTCTAGAGTGACCACTCCTCTAGACAAGCCCCCTAAAAATAAAATCAATATCAATTATTTTTTATACTCATGATCATTGTTGGCTGCAAGAGGGGAGCATACGTAAGTAGATATTTGGGATTAAAAGACACTTTTTTTATTTTAGAAATAAAATCCAAATGTGAGATTAATTTTAGCCCAATTTCCAATATGAGGAAGACATACCAAACAAGATTGATTGAAGAAAGGAAAATAATGTAACTCTTTTAGCACTTTGAAAAATTAAGAGTGATAAGGTGATGGGAGTGAATGAACCAAAATTATAACACTAATATTTAAATTCTAATTTGATGAAGAGGTCCAAATACACTTTCCTTTTGTAACCCTTTTAATTTTTAATTTCTACAAACAAAGACCAACAAACAAGCCTAGAAAAAACAAGATCACTTATTTTTTATCCTCAAGATCACTCTAAGGTGCAAGAGGAGAGCACACATAAGTAGATCTTGGGGATTAAAATAATATGGTTCATTTTAGATCCCAAATTAAAATATGAATGGTAAATTTTAAGCTTAATCTCAAATATGTGAGAACATGCAAAATAAGATATTCTAAGGCAAAAAATGATAGCACCAATAGATTATTTAGGATTTCAGAAATTATAATAGAACTCTTCTAATAATTAGGAAGTAATGTTATAATGCAACAAATATATGTCAAGAAAAAAGATATGTTCATCACAAGGTTGCAATTTTATTTTATTTCATTTTCACCTAGTCAAACTTGATTCAATTATTTTGCATTATTTTTAGTCTCAAAATTAAAAATGCAAAGAATAAACCCATACTAAAATTCTCAGAGCTTTACAAAAATATAAAAAAATATCAGAAAATTCCTTAATTTATGTCCTATAAATTAGATTTATAGTGGAACCCTAATTTCTAAACATATAACTTTTGGCAACTATTTTGACCTCAAAAATTAAAACTCGATGAATAAACCCCTATTTAATTTGTGAGATATTTCCTAAAATAGATGCTTTTCTAAAAAAATGATTTGTAACTTTAAAACTAGATTTATGAAAAACCATAAAATGATAATAATTCACCAAATCTTGATGATCTAAGTCTAATTTTCTTATTGTAGCCTCCTCAAATGATCTCTAACCTTCAAAAAAAATTGTATAAATATTCCAAGTTGTTGGAAAGATATGATAAAATCTTCAAAAATTAGGATTTTTATTATTTGATAATTTCATCATTATTTTAATCTTAGGGTTTTTCCTTTAATCTACAAAAGTTAGCTCCAAAAGAAATCTACATAAAATAGCTAAAAACAAGAAAAATAGAATTAGAAAATACTTCAAAAGAACAAAGATCTAATAGGGATGTGGGTCCCACCAGACGTGCCATAATGTGAATGTATGAAAATGTGAATCACAAATATCAACAAATATCAACAATAATGGATTAGCTGCTGGTGGTTTTTTGGCCCGCTCCTCGGTTGGCTCTTTGGTGGTCCTTTCTGGATTTTTTTGGTTAATTCGTTGGAATTTTTTGTCCTTTCCTATTTTATGTTGTAAACTTTATGGTTTCGGTTCCTGTAAAACCCATTTTTTCATTTATAAAAAACAATAATGAAGAATTCACACTCTTACAATCATGCAATGAAGTTCAATATCTTGGCTCAAAACATAGAATTCAAATAACAAGCAAAGTCATCGTACCTAAGATCTTAATTGGCTCTATTGTTAGTTGCTCTTCAAAGTAACACACTATGAAAGAATAATAATGTTATGACACAATGATAATGATAATGATAAATGCTCAAAGATAAATGATACCTATGTTTGATAAGTGACAATGATAATGCTTGATAATCCTTGATAATGCTTGAATCCTTGAATGCTTTAATGTTTGACAATGCTTGAATGCTTGAAGGATTGAATGATAAAAATGCTATAGTGATTTTTATAACCAGAGAACTAGGGGGTTTGAAAGATTCTTATTTATATGCTTCAATTGACATTTGATAAATGGTAGAGATTGATTTGCAAGATCAATGTATAAGAAAATTCAAGATAGAATAAGACCAAAATTTTGAAGTTTGAAGGAGGAATTCAAATGATAGCTTGAATAAATAAACAAATAATAATTTATGTATTTTAGACAAAAATATTTAATTTAAATAAATAATTTTTAATTTATTTAAAAGAGAAGTGTTAGCCAAAAATAATTATAAAAGGTCAAATATCTAATTTAAAAAAATTATTTTTTAATTAATGTGGTAGAAAAATGAGTAATTAAAAATTATTTAATTATTATAGATAAAAGAAGTGATACGGATAGTGAAAATGCATTAAGTCATTATGAGGGTTTAGATTTTATACTTGGAAGTGTAAGTTTGATTTAGAAGGGTTTTCCATATTATAATATTTTTAATCAGCTAGGGTTTGGATTTTGCATTGGTCATTTAATTATTTTTCCGTCTTGCACATACATCACCCATTCTCTAGAGTTGTGTGCTCAGTGGCATCATGCATTGATTGAGATAAAAGAAATTGTAAATCTCAAAGTGAGTGTTAAATATATAGATGTGTGCAATGGTAGGAAAAAAATAATGATTAATAGTGACTAACATGTGATAATGTGTTTGAATTTAGGGTAAAATGAAGTTAAATGTGTAGAATAAATAAAAGAATAAGAAAAAAAAAATCAAAGTTAATATAAAAGTAGCTTTATGTAAACATCATCTAGTTCAATAGTCAAATAGTTACTAGTAATTTTACATCTCACTAGCATCAATAAATTATAAATAATTATCTTATTTTTATGACCCAAATTTATCTTTAACTATTAAATATGATATTTACTAATAACCTATAAACTGATAATATATTGTTACAAAATTTACCTAAACTAAAACTAAATTTCATCTTTCCAAAAAAATACATGAAAGCAAAGCATGCCATAAACAATAAAATATTTCCTCTTAAAAATTTGAAGTCAAATATTTCTTAAAACATTTTTTTTTTGGAGTCAAATATTTAAACAAATCATTATTTAACTAGTTAAATGAATTATTCTTAAACAGTATATTCAATGGTTGTAGATAAATTTTGATCACTAAAAAATAAGATTTTTTTTAATAAAAAAAGTTGGCTATTAAGAAGTCAATAATATAAATGAAATAGATGTGCATAATAATGGAAATTATTTTCGAAGTTATCCAAATTTAGAAATAGCGTTTTATATAAAACTGTTCCAAAAATCTCAAATTTAAAAGTAGATAAGACCTTCTGAATTTGATATAAAACCGTTTCAAAAGTTCCAAATTTACCAAATTTATGAAGCAATGATACTTATGAAATCACTATATTGGACGACACCCAATTTGAGATTCCTCCTTACGATGTCACCATGGACGAATTTTATCAACAGTCGAGAAATTTCTTAGAAAGCAGGATGTGGGCACCTCAGCACAGTGCCTTCAGCGCATAAATGCAACTTCACTCAAACGTCGTCGCAGATTCTTTCGTATCCTGCGAAAGTCTCACAAAAAATGTTTCAGCTTTCTAAGAAAAATGGATCATGATAGAAAGTTAGAGATCTAGACATCACGCCCAATAGCTCCCATCAATGGTAATTAAAGAGGTAAATGGAAAGAAAAAGAAGAATCAACCCAAATCGGGACTTCACCACATGATTACATAGCGCAATAGGAGAGTCAAATTGAAAGAGCATTTCAAGAATCTTTACTCTCTTCTTCCAAGAAGTTACAAGGTATGATATTACCATAATCTTTTCCCTACGAATTTCTAAAATTGTGTAAAACTGTTGTTATAAAGTATAATAATTGTGCTGCTACTTCTGAACTACTTAATCTGTAGATCTGCAACTTTATAAATTTTAGGAAAAGTTTTGGACATCTTGTTTACTTTCTGGCAAAGAAAATCAAGAAGCTTATGTTTCTTTCTTTTGATGTCCTTGTTTGCAGAAAGACAAGCTTTCAATATTGGCGAATACCACAAGTTATTTGAGGGTACTAAAACTTCGCGTTTGCGAGCTGGAACGACAGAATGAAAGTGCCAACGAACAGAGTTTCAATTCAGACAGCTCATTACTTTACCGTAGCGATGATGTGACCTTTGAGCGATGCAAGAATATCCTCTACCAAGTTAAAATAATTACGTCGAAGGTGTCCTATGCTTAGTATTTGCGAGGCCTTTTCATGTTCAACCAATATTCTTTTATCCCTCCAATTCTTTGCGGCTATTCGGCTTCTTTTCTTGAATACGAAGTGTTGTATTGGATTGGGTTATAAGTATTGTTGTATTGGATTGGGTTATAAGTATTTGCTGCTGCATATTATTTATGTAACTTGAACTGAGTTTAATAAAAGGATTTCCCTACTTAGAAAGTGGATGTAGCCATTAAGGTGAACCACTATAAATTTCGGTGTTTGTGTCTTTGTTCTTCTTTCGCTCTGTTTTTCTGTACTTTGTTTTATTTGTCTTTTCATAATCAAACAATTGGTATCAGAGCTCGGTAATCAAAGAGGAATTTCCAAAATTATGGAAGAATCGGATAAATGGAAGATCGAGAAATTCGCTGGGAAAAATTTCAGTCTTTGGAAAGTGCAGATGGAGTCACTTCTGATCAAGCAGGATTTTGCTTTAGCATTAGAAGGGAAAGCCAAGAAAACAGCAACAATGACAGATGAAGAATGGGAAAAAATCGATAAAAAGGCAAGAGCTACTATCTTCTTATCGCTGTCCAATAATATGTTGTTTAATGTTTCATCGCAGCTGACTTCAAAAGATTTATGGGATAAGCTTTCTTCTACATATGAAATGGCTTCAGCCTCAAACAAGGTATTTATTATGAAAAAAATATACAATTTAAAGATGAAGGAAGGTGGAATTATATCAAACCATTTAAATGAATTTAATACCTTGATAAAACAATTGATCTCGGTAGGCATCAATCTAGATGATGAGATTAAAGTCATACTGTTACTTTGTTCATTACCTAACAATTGGGAAAGTGTTGTAATGGCTGTCAGCACCTCAGTAGCTGCCAAAAGCAAGTTGCAATTTTATGATATTGTAGGTACCCTTCTTAGCAGAGACATGAGAAGGAAAAATCAGGAATCTTCTGGTGATGCTTTAACGGTAGTGAGTAGAGGAAGGTCTCTACATAGAAGCAATGATCATAGCAAAAGGAGGTCTAAATCAGCAAAGAGATTGAAGTCAAGAGGACAAAATGGTGATTGTTGGTTTTGTGGGAAGGCTGGCCACATAAAGAAGAATTGTCGGTCTTATAAAAGGGCACAAGAGAAAGTGCAGGACAATGAAGCTAATACAACTTCTAACAGTGATGATGGTGTTTTAATCCTTTCTACTACCAACACCACTTTTGATTCTTAGGTACTTGACTTTGGAGCCTCTTTTCATGCCTCTTCATGCACGAAGGCTTTCACAAACTACGAGGAAGGTCAGTTTGGAAAAGTATATTTAGGTGATAATAAAGCATGTGATATAATTGGGAAAGGTGATGTTTTGTTACAGCTGCAAGATGGAAGCAAATGGCTTTTAAAGGATGTCTATCATGTTCCTAAACTCAAGAGGAACTTAATATCTATAAGTCAACTCTTCGCTCAAGGTTTCCATGTTTTCTTTAATATCGATTCTTTGAAAGTTACCAGAGGGGCTTTGGTAGTAGCAAAGGGAAATAAAGTTGGAAATTTATATATTTTTGAAAATAATAATCAAGTGGGAGCTGCCATGACTGTTGAGGACAGCAGTACCGAACTTTGGCACAAAAGGCTCGATCACATAATTAAAAAAGGACTTTCAATTATGCTCAAAAGAGAACAACTACCCGGTTTGAAATTTGTTGAGTTGGGTTTTTGCCAACATTGTCTCTATGGCAAACAGAAGCGGGTCAGCTTCTTGAGAACCGGTCATGAGAAGAAGAGCCAACCCTTGGCGCTGGTCTATTCAAATGTCTTTAGACCCACTGAGGTAACCTCCATTGGAGGAGCTAACTATTTTGTCACATTTCTTGATGATTGTACAAGGAAAGTTTGGATTTATATGCTCTCAAAAAAATTAGAGGTGTTTACTAAATTCAAATTATTTAAAGCCTATGTCAAAAAAGAAATTGGGCACAAGATCAAGTGCTTGCAAACAGATAATGGAGGAGAGTATTGCTCCTCGTAATTTGACACTTTTTGCATAGAAAATGGTATTCATCGGATCAAAATTGTTCCCTTTACTCCTCAAGAGAATGGTGCAGCTGAAAGGCTCAATCGAACAATTTTGGAGAGAGCTCGTTGTATGCTTTCGAATGCTAGGTTAGGCAAAGATTTTTGGGTAGAGGCCTGCAACACCACAATATATTTGATCAATCAAGCACCATCTTCTCGATTAAATTTTGATATTCCAGAAGAGACTTGGTTGGGTAAGCGAATTTCTTACAGTTATGTACGAGGTTTTGGTTGTGAAGCTTTTGCTCTCATTTCTAAGGAAAAGCGGTCTAAACTTGATCCTAAATCAAAGCGTTGCATATTTGTTGGTTATGGTGAGGACAATTACGGTTTCAGGTTATGGGATCCGCTTGAACGAAAGATAATTCAGACTCGTGATGTGGTGTTCAATGAACACACCTTTCCAGCCTTGCAAATTCAATCTGTGGATTCTAAGGAATATTTTCCTCTGTCTGCATTTGATAACCATACTTCACAGGGGTCGTCTGTATCTTTGCCTCCTACAATGGTTCCTTCACCCACCTCTGTCTTACAACCTAGCCCTCTTGACTCCTATTAGTATGATGAAGAGTTGTCTAGAAACAGTGAGTATGATAATATGTATCAATAGGAGCAGCTTGGTTTTTCCTCAAGCGCCTCTCAAAGAGGCATCAATTCTTCATCAAACATCTCACAAAGAGGCGTCAATCTTTCCTCTGAGGAAATTCGCTCTTCTTGGAATCCCGCCTAGGTCTCTACACACATGGATGCAAGCCTTTTTTACCATACGCAGCAACTAGGAATAGGGGACTCCAATGATTATCGAGCTCCTCTGTTCACGTCTCCGCCTTCCTAGATGGACACACAGGAAATGGGTAAATACCTACGATAGTATAAAGTTGCATAAATTGACTCTTTTTCTAATCCGCCTCCAGTGCACAAGGTTCACAATGGTTGACACGACCATAATCATAATTGTCCTATCTCCTCTGAGGTGATCCCTCCATCTGATACTGGTTTTCACAAAAACGTGGAGCAAGAAAGTGAACAGCCAGGTCAATGTGTTGGCAAGACACATAACATTGATTATGTTCCACAGGGCATTCATATAGAGACAGGAATGGGCACTATTATCATAACAGGGCAGGAAATTGTAAACTCTTATGTGCCAACAAAGAATCAACTAAGGCAGTCTACTAGGCAAAAGAAATTTCTCGGTAAATTCAATGATTTTGAATTATTACTAGCTGATTGCCTAGAATTATTATTTACTGGTCAAGTAGAGCCAGTGACTTTCAAAAAAGCTTGTAATGATCATAATAGCAAGAAATGGATGGAGGCAATGCAGGAAGAAATGGATTTGTTGAATGCAAATCTCACTTGGGATTTGGTGAAACTTCCACCTCATAAGCGAGCCTTAAAAAATTGATGGGTCTATCGGTTGAAAGAAGAAGAGGGAGGTAAGAAACGCTACAAAGCTAGGTTGGTCGTCAAAGGCTATGATCAGAAAAAGGGAATATATTTCAATGAAATTTTCTCTCCAGTTGTGAGAATGACTTCCATTCGTGCAGTCTTGGGTCTAGCAGTTGTATGTGATCTTGAGCTTGAATAGCTCAATGTTAAAATCGCTTTCCTTCATGGAGACATTGACGAAGAACTTTACATGGAACAGCCTGAAGGCTTTGTCAAAAAAGGACAGGAACACTTATATTGCAGACTAAAATGAAGTTTATATGGGCTCAAGCAAGCCCCAAGACAATGGTATCACAAATTTGATCAGTTTATGACTAAGCATCACTTCATCCATTGTGAGGCTGACCCATGTGTCTATTACAAGAAACTTGATACTGGTGAATTTTCTTTGCTGTTACTTTATGTTGATGATGTATGCTAGTCACCAGTTCTAGCATGAAAGTAGTACATGACTAGAAGCAACTTTTAGTTCAGCATTTTTCCATGAAAGACTTAGGGGCAGCAAAACAAATACTTGGCATGAGTATAATTCAGGATAGGAAAAAGAAGGAAATCAGAATGTCTCAAGAAAAGTATGTTGCTCAAGTTTTGGACTAGTTTGGAATGAAGGATGCTAAGCCCATTGTCACTCCTCTAGCTGATCACTTTCGTTTGTCCTCTGATATGTGTCCCAAGACACAAAAAGAACAAGACTTCATAAAACATATTCCCTATTCTTCTGTGGTTGGCAATCTAATGTATGCCATGATTTGTACACAACTTGATATCTCTCATGCGGTGGGAGTAGTTAGTAGATTTATGAGCAATCCCAACAAGATCCATTGGGAAGCTGTTAAGTGGATTTTGAGGTACTTGAAAGGTACTTCTAGTTATGCTTTATGTTTTCACGGAGAGGGACTTCAGTTACAGGGATATGTTGATTCTGACTTGGGAGGTGATTTGGACAAATGGAGATTTACATTAGCCTATGCCTTTACATTTGTTGGGGCAACGATCAACTGGGTTTCTAGATTGCAACAATCAGTTGCTCTTTCTTCTGCCGAGGCTGAATATATGGCTTTATCTGAAGGGGCCAAAGAGATGATTTGGTTACAACAGTTGTTGATTGAGTTGGGGTGTAAACAAAAAGAATTTTTTCTTTTATGTGATAGTAGGAGTGCCATTTTTATGGCAAATAATCATACATCTCATTGTCACTCCAAGCACATTGATTTGCACCATCATTTTATCCGCCATGTGATCGAAGAAGGCAAGTTACAGGTGGCCAAGATTGATACAAATGTGAATCCTGCTGATGCTCTGACCAAGATTGTGACACAAGAGAAGTTCAAATTTTGTAGGACTTCTCTCAGCCAGGTTAAACTCTAACCAACCAGGCTAAAGTGGGGGAATACCTGAACATGTGCAGTAGTGATTGGGTTTCAAGTGGAAGATTTTTAAATATGAAATTCCAATATTCCTTTTCCCTCCAATTCCTTGTGGTTGTTCGGCTTCTTTGCTTGAATACGAAGTGTTGTATTGGATTGGGTTATAAGTATTTGTTGCTGCATATTATTGATGTAACTTGAGCTGAGTTTAATAAAAGGATTCCCCTACTTAGAAAGTGGATGTAGCCATTAAGGTGAACCACTATAAATTTTGGTGTTTGTGTCTTTTTTCTTCTTTTGCTCTATTTTTTTGTACTTTGTTTTATTCGTCTTTTCATAATCAAACACAAATTGGCTGAGAGGCAATGGACTGCAATGAAATGCATCCTAGCAGCTCATCATTTTTCCCAGTTGTTTTCCCTACTCCTCCAAACTCTTCCTCCCTGGTATTGACCTTTTGTTTCTCCACTTGTGTGAGGGTGGTGATGTATTAGTAGAGCAGTTATTATAGAAAATGAAAATATTTGCATAGCAGTTATTGAGAAGACGTAATAAATATCAGCACAATACTTATTACAGAAGATGTAAATATCGACATCCTTGATAGCACAACAGAATTAGATTTTCTTTGAAGGTGAGTTCATCTGCATCGCGAGACTTCAATAAAATGCCCAAATTTCTATTTGAAGAAAAATATCGCCATCCTTGACAACACAACATAATTAGATTTGCTTTGAAGGTGAGTTCATCTTTTCCACGCGACTTCAATAGAATGCCCAAATTTCTATTTGAAGAAAAATATGAGTTTGAAAGAAGAGTACAGGTGGGTTTGTGGTAGTAGGGTTTGGAGGAATACTCCAGGTGTGTTTTGGCTTGCTATCTAGATTGAATTATGGTTATTTTTCAGCGTTTGAAGGAAGATTCAAGGTGGGTTTTCAATTTTTTACTTGATTCAATTGTGGTTATTTCTTGTTAGGTATACTGTACAACAATAATGACATTTGTAGTCTTTTCCCTATTATGCACAATGCTAAACTTTGATATTCTTATATCTACTTTTTGTTTACTATGAATAGATTGAAGCAGCAGCTCTAGGGAGATTGGTTTTGGTTTCTCTCCCCCATGCTTGCAGGGCCAAACACTAGCAAGCTTCCAAGAAAGAATGCACTTTGTTTGCTACATTTTAATAGATGAAATGAGCTTCATCGGTCCAAAGTTTCTTGAATGCATCGGCTTTCGCTTATGTGAAGCTTTCCCAACAAACAACCACAACCCTTTTGGAGGCTGCTCAATCCTGCTCTTTGGAGACCTCAGTCAGTTACCACCAATCAAAGACATTCCTATGTACTCTTCTACTTCCTATGGGGGGACTCTATGGTGGAGCTTCCAAACTGTTTTTACGCTAAATAAAATATTTCATCAAGCCGGAGAGGATCCCACTCAACTTCTATTTCGTGATCTCTTGTGCAATTTAAGAAAGGTTGAACCTACTATTGCAGATTGGCAATTGCTAATGTCAAGGTCAAGCTCGACACTAACATCTACAAAACAAACTATTTTCTTATCATCCATACATCTTTATGCAACCAATGAAAAATTTTCACTCCATAATAAGAGTATGTTGTTGTCTCTAGTGCAGCTCGTTGCCATTGCCACTGTTGAGCAAATAGGGAGCTCTTTCAATGCAAATCCAAATGATGAGAAACTCCAACCTAAGATTATACTTTGTGTCAACCAAAAGGTTATACTATCTTGTAATTTGTGGACGGATACTAGCCTTGTTAATGAAGCTCTTGGCATAGTAAAAAAAAAATATCTATAAGGAGAGGAAAAAACCAGCCCAACTCCCCTTGTTTGTTGTTGTTTGATTCAAGAATTACATTGGGCCTACCTAGGATACAAACAATCCCAAAGATGTCCCTATTACCCCAATTATCCATGGTGGTCGATGCCAAATCCCACTTAAAATGGCATGGGACTTAACCATCCACAAATCACAGGGGCTTACACTTCAAATGGCCACCATTGACATCAGCAACATTAACTGACAAGGCTTGACATTCATAGCAATTTCCAAAGTCACTCAACTTTTCGGCCTTCGTATCCACCCTGCATTCACTTTTGAAAGATACACACACATGCAACAAAGCCCATATGTTGCACATAGGATCAGCGAGGAAGGTCCACTGTCAAAACTATCAAAATCAACCACTTCAAATGCTTAGCCTTTTTTCAATTAAACAATATGTATAGGTATGTTCACTTTTAACTTAGTCCTTTCTCTTTCAATGGCTACATTCCTGATCACTTACACATATCTTCGTACATCAAGTATCCATTCTATTCCTCACTTACCACATTTGATTTGTAGGCCCTCTTTCAAATCAAACAATTGTCAAGATCAACTCTTTTAGCACAGACTTTATAAACACAAGCATATTTCATTTTGCAGAGAGTTCTTCTTTGACAATTGCTCAATTGATATACAAGAAGTCTTCCAGGATCTTCTACTCAAGCTATTGTTCCTTAGACTTCTAGCCTCCTTCTAAGCTTACTGCTACATCCACTCTCATGCTATTGTAAGTTTCCATTTCTGTTAGAGAAGATATTCAATGTATGCAGGTAGAAACATAATTGAATTTTCCTATCAATTTTAAATGGCTGATTTCTATCATATTTTTCATGACAAATCGTACTAGATCTGTCCACTCTAAGAACCATTGCCAATAAAATGATTGGAGATTATACCTTGAGGATTTATCCAATTTAGACCATTGGTTGTGTGGTTTGGGCACTGAAGAGCTTGGTGGGGCCTTGCAATAGCTCTCCTATTCTATTACATAATGATATCTACCCTCCAATAGGCTTACAGTTGGAACCTTCATTACGAGCCTTTTGAGGTATTTTGTTGTTATGTTCAGTTGGCTAGTTGTTCTTGTTATGTCGGAGTTGGTTTACGAATGCTTTTGACATTGAAAATGCTCTAAATATGTAATCATGTTTGAATGATCAATGAATCAACACTTATTTAGGATACTCACTCCTTTTATCATATAATATATTTTAAAGATTTTTTTTACTTCATAAGAATATATATTTATATTCTATAAACATAGTTTCATTTTACTATATAAATCTACACTTTACAAATTTAAAATAAAGTAGAAACATAATTGCATTTTCCTATCAAAATATAACTTTCCCTTGCATATATTGTCTCCTCAAGTCACTTTTTCACTCGTCTTCACTGCTTACAGATGTTATCCATTGAAATTTACTAACATTGATTTTACAAGAATGAGAATGTTTGAATGAGAATATGAGAATATTGTGCAGTAACTTAGTACTGAGAATATTATGCAACTCTTTAAAACCTTTCCAATACTTTTTCATTATGAAGTCTACTCATATTGCTAGATATCCATTCTTTCTCTTAAGACAAGAAAAATTTGTAAATCTTACTTCTAGCCACTGGTTTTCTTCCAATTTTTAGAAAACATTTTAATTTGTGCAATCTCTACTTTTCCTCAATGAATAAGTTTCATGTTAAGGGTCTATGAGTTACATTCTACTCTAAACTTTTTTTATGATAGGAGTATTTTGTAAGTCATTTTTTAATGCTTGTTGGTGATATGCATTTGTGACCATATAATATGGGGTTTGGGATGCTCCCAACTATATAGGGTAGTGGGGTATTAGATTCAAACTAATATATATGTACTTTGTTTGATTGCATGCAAGAAGATGTCAAATCATACATTTTCCTTCGCCTGGTGGTTCACTAGCATCACTCTAAAAAATACAATTTAAGAGACACCCAAGTTCATGCATACACAAGAAAAATACTAACTGGATTAAAGTGCCTTCCTCAGAGTAATGTGATGCACACGTAATCAATAGTTATCAATTTCACCTTCTATGCTAATTTGCTATTAAATTGTTATGCACTCTATGTTAAAAAAGGAATAATAAATGGATGATTTATGTCATATTTTTCATGAAAATTCCTAACAAATATTTCCACTCTAAGAAGCATTTATATCATATTTAGACCGGTTTGGGCCCTCAAGAGCTTGTTGGGAGCTTGCTACAATTGTCCTATTCTATTAAACAATTATATATGCCCTCCTACAAGCTTATAGGTGAACCTTCATTACTCCTTTTGAAGTATTTTGTTGTTATGTTCACTTCGGTAGCTGATCTTTTTAAGTGGGAGTCGCTTTAGTAATGCCTGTGACATTGAAAATGCTCTAAATATGTAATCATGTTCAAAAGATCAATGAATCAGCTCTTTCTAAGTATCAAGGATATGTTTTATTTTATTTTGTACGTACATCGTCAACCAACAATTACTTCACTAATTGATTTCACTTTATTTTGTCTTGTTATAGATCACTAAAAGGACAACATTGTTTTCAAAACAATTTCGCACTCCTCCAAATATCAAGGTAACTATTGAGAGAATGTGGAACTAGATAGTTCATGCCCACAGACCTGATTTTCAAACTGTTGAAGATGCCCATATACAGTTCCAGCAAAGGCTTACCCAGATTAAATCTCAAACAACTTTGGTTGTAATAGATGCTGTTTTCAAAAACCGTCTCCTTCAAAAACAATTATTTAAAATAATATGTTGATTTTTTGTTTATTTCATCCCCTTTCGCCTGAATTTTTGTTTAATTCAGATTTTCAAAAAATATGAGCTTCCCAGTTTTCTAAAGACAAGTATACATATATTGGGAATTCAAAAAACATAGTTCCCTCTCTATTTTGAATATAATTAAAACATGTTAATAAGTGGGTTTAAGATTTACTTGCTCTACTCAGCTCACAAGACTTCAACTTTTGTTGAAATTAAGTAAAAACAAAATATTTCTACTTGATGGCTATAAATGAGTTTTCTCACTTTCTAGTTAACAAAATTAACACAAAGTTCACTATATTGTCTTTGGCGTACCCATTACACCCCAAAGATGCGATTGCTAGTAATTAATGTGCAGAGAAAAAGGGTTTCATGCCCAGCAAGTCTGCTAATGAAGGTGATAGTGCTGTTAAGTGCAGAGCAATTGGAGATCCTTTCGCTTTCACATGAAAAGGGCTTTGGATTTCAGGCTTTTTCTACTGTTTTCCCAAAGATACGTGTGTTTTCTAAATCAAACAGTTTAGAATTACGGGGCAGTGATGAAGCACAGCCATAGACAAAAGAGTTTGTATTTGACCGTAAAAAATAGTTGTGTTGAATATAAAACTCTTGGTTGCATGCTGCAGTGAATACATGGGAGAGTTGTTGTTTTGAATATGAACAGGCTGAGGACTGGGATATTTCTCACTGGCGAACGTTTGGGAGTTTACTAACTCGGACTGTCAACTGAGCATTGCAGGAAGGAAAGGAGTGGTTGATCTTACCCGGAAACAGAAGTTTCTATTGTAATTTACTTGGTATTATAGAATTAGGTGATATTGAAGTTTCAAGTGAAATTGAAATGTCTAGATTTGTTAAAATTTATGTTTATGTAGTACATAAATTATATTATAGAAAGTAGGTACAGGAAAATATTAGTAATAATATTGAAAGGTATTATTAAATAGTAGATATGTATTTTAATATTTATAGTTTTATGAGTAAAGAATTTTATATATTTATTGTTTTCTGAAAGAATTATTTATAAATCATGTCATTGTTTAAGATTTATACATATTCGACAAAATAGAATATTAAACACTTGGAAGAACTTTTATTTTATTTATTTAATATTATCTATTTCAATTTACTAGAAGGGAGAATTAGAAACCTTTATAGAATTAGATATATCATGTCAAGAAATAACACTATTATCTTTTGTAAATGAGTCAAAATGTTACATATATGAACATTGTACTATAATTATTTTTAAAATGATATTAGATGGAATTATTAAATTTAATCTAATATTATTAGCCCTATTATTAGCCACCTAATGTTTTAATGAATTTACTATGAGTATGATGGTTATAGATTGTAGTTATCTATTATTAACATCATAAATTAGAGAAACTGAAATAATTTTTTAAGACAATTTAGTATAGATGAATACTTCTATGAGTTTTTTATATTGAGAATACAAAAGTTCAACATGTTTAGTATTTTGATATGTGTATTAGATGTTAAGACAAATACAAATGTTCATAACAAGTATTAGTATGCCACCATCATTATTATAAATTTATGTGATCTAATTAGGAAAAATGTTTTTATTTTGTTATAATGCATGCTTTCATTATTATATGAATGCATTGGTTTACCATTATGTATAACCAATATTTGTATTGTACTCAACACACTATAATTGTATAAAATTAGATTCTAACAATAGGAAAACATTAAACATTCAAATGCATTCAATAAGTCATGGAGCAACTAATAGTGTGTACATCATAAAAAATAAACAAGTTCATTGTTTTATTCAATTTCTAAGAATAGTGCATTTTTATGTGTCTTGTTGCATGATGTACCATAAAAAAGACAATGTTATTAAAAAATGTACATGAACTAAAATAATAATTATAAATTTATTCAAATTCTTATAGTTGATATTTATTATGATGGTCTTGTGTATCTTTGAAAATAATCATCAATATTAATAAGTTAAGTTGTCTTTCAATATGTTTCAAATATGATCATGAATTCATTGAAAAATAGTATAAATAAAACTTTGAAATACTTTCAAATGAATATAAATATAGTTCTATTGACTAAACAATATATTTGAATAATTGTATATAAACATGTAGTACTTTTCCAACAAAACTTAAAATATATATATCTATTGAAAAGTTAATTAAACCTTTTAATAATATTATTAATTGTACATTAAAGAACATTCAAAATTATTTCTATTAAAAATTGAAGTAGTAATTTTAAATATTATTTATTGGATCTATGTAGAATATTAGATTTGTACATTTGAAAGAAAATTAAAATCTATTTCCATTAAAAGTTTAGAATTATGATTTTAAATATTCTCACTTTAGCGTTCACTGTTCACTTAAACATATATACTCTATGCACTCCACCTACACATCAAAGTATCCTATTACTATTATGTAACTTTCTTATAATATATGGTTAATGGAATGGGCTGAAATGTTAAATATAATACTTCTTTATTTGAGATACTTCATCCCTTAAAATTATAGATATCTTCATTATAGTCTTTTATAAAATAGGAGAAAATTAACTTAGATTTAAATAAGAGAAGAATAATAAATTGAAATATTATTTTAAAAATTTACTACAGAAGATAATATATTTAGTTTAAAATTTTATTTTAGACTATGTTTAAGTTTAGTTTGTCCATGTTTAGAAATTGATGTTTGTAATGTGTATATTATCTTGAAATCAAAATACTCTATAATTCATTATAGTTTAAATCAAAGCATCCCATGATCAAAATCGATCTCAAATGGAAATCATTTGGCGCAAAAAGTAGTCCTATAACTCACAAGATCCTTTTAGTACGTTGTAGAATTTTTAAATCAAATTCACCTTTATATGTAATACATAGATTTGTGTAAGGACATGCATTGTTTACTTTGTGTTAGTTACAAAATTGTAACGATTAAGTTATTGTTGGGAAAATCACATGCATTGTTTACTTTGTGTTAGTTACAAAATTGTAAGGATTAAGTTATTGTTGGGAAAATCAAAGATCATAATATTTAATCGATCATCAAAATATTAAAATATGGATTTTTATAAAGCCTTACGAATAAATAATTTCTCAAACCACCATACCCAAATAACTCCCAACTAACTACTAACATAAGTCACTAAGGTGACTTTATTAATGTAAGCTTTAATACTCTAGTAGCCCCCCTTAAAGTTTACATTACACAATCAAAACATACAATAAAACATGTTGATTAAATAAAAAAATACACATTCTTGAGAAGATTCTTCTTTGAAGAAACAAATCCTAAACTAGGTGGAACTCCATCAAGATGCCTCATAACCCTCAATATAGTGTAGCTCCTAAGAGGATTTCACAAG
Source organism: Sequoia sempervirens (assembly GCA_007258455.2). Taxonomy (NCBI): domain Eukaryota; kingdom Viridiplantae; phylum Streptophyta; class Pinopsida; order Cupressales; family Cupressaceae; genus Sequoia; species Sequoia sempervirens. Next base: position 697,839 of record VDFB02380835.1, on the reverse strand, counting down.
TTCCTAGATTACCACTTCCTCAAACTCTTGAATCACGGATCCCCAAATTATTAGACAACAATCCATGTTGAGCTACATCCACAATGCTCCATCAAGTTGTCTCATGACCCTTAGAAGGGTACAATCCCCAAGATCAAGACTCCTAAACTATCTGGAGAACAATACATATTGAGTTCACCAAACCCCTTCTTCTCTTCAAAATCAAAATTCACAATATATGCATTCTTAAATCTGTCAACATAAAAAGGCAAGAAAAAACATATGCTTCTCATGCAAAGCACCATCTCAAAGCAAGAAGTTATCTTGACATGATGGAAAAACCTCCATCCTCCAGTGCCTTCGACCTCCAATTTGACATTTGTTAGTCCTTACCCTCCAAAAATAGCACTAAATGAAGTACTACAACTTTCCAAAGCCCAATCAACACAAAAAAATAGTCTTATACCCCATCTTTTTCGTACGTAACAAAACCAATTATTTTTCTATTTCTCCATCAAGAAATGTCCCTAAAACTCGGACAAGAATATGTTCAATAGATATATAAAATGACCAGAATAACCTTTATGCAAGATTAGAACCTAACACTTATTGATTGAAGAGTATTGACAAATTTTCCTTGCTACCAATCCCACTACCCATCATATTAAAATAAAATGTTTGCAAGGAAATCCCAAACCCCAACAAAGGAAATACCTCCAATAGGTTGACACGCAATATCCACATGTAGTTGGCATAGTCATCCAATCACTTCATGAAAAAGGCAACCCTGAAGATGGAGATGACTATCCACTGGTTGATAGTAAATAATTCAAACTTCATGTCAAATGTACCCTTCACATGCTTGCAAATAAATATACACCTTTATGAAATGCTTCAATGGCTGTAATTACGCCGTAAGGCGTTCATTGCTGCGGCATTTTTTCTGTGTCCACAGAAACTCCGAATGCCACCGGTGGAGGCGGTGACAAAGCGATGGTAAATAAAAACGTATTAAATATGTTATTTCTACGGTAAGACCTATATATTTCGTTATCATTTTGATAATACCAAGCGAGCACATTGCCATGAATAACCGGTATTCTCTCTACTTGTACATGTGGTACATAAGATATACCTGTCATCGCTACCGCTTCTCACGTAGTTGCAAAATCGACAGACCGTCACAAACTCCCTCAATAAAATTTACAGTCTTTCAGCCAACAGCAAACATAACCTGTCAATGAGAGGAACAGAGAAGAAGCCATGATTATCGTATGTAGAACAGCTGCTCCATGGAGGAACTCAGGTGTTCCAAATCATGAAGGCGCGAGCTCATGTTTTGATACGCCGAAGCTTCTGCGCGCAGGTCTGAATTTCAAGACATAAAAATTTGTTTCTTGCAGTTCTTTGCCATTGTGTAGCTCATTAGGTTTTGAATAAGAAGTTAAAGAAATGATTCAATCAGGCCATCAAAAGGGTTCCATAATCCACAGGGTTACTTCGTAGAAAGCAGCTTTCCGAGTTATCCCTCTAAAACCATTCCATAGAAATTAGAGACTAAAGATGTCAATTGAGAACAAGGCCAAAACAAAAGGCCGCATTGTAGACAAATACATTCTTCATAAGCAAACTGGCTTAAGTGTAGGAGTAAAGCAGAGAAAGACATAGGAATCAAAATTTTGTTCAATGTGGATGTACTGTTTAGATCTTCAGCTTGAACATTCTCACAAGAAAAGAAGTGTAAATAGACAAGTGGAAGTCCACCTGCTTTGACAAGTATTAGCAGTCAAATCAGAGAGAGGAAGTATGGTGAAATCTATAAATGGTTAGGAGCATTTTTGCCGTCTATTATAAGCTTATGTAATTTTGGTCTTCCATCTCTTATAAACACTGTATTTTAATAGAATTTTATTCTTTGACAATTCATTTCAATATCTGTAAGTTGTGAATGTACAGTCTGTGAGACACCTGCAACTGCAAATATTATAAAAGTGGCACCAACCTGCTTCTCTATTAATGCAATCTTCTGTTTTGTATTCAGCTTGATCATGAAATCTTTTATCTTCTCATTGTAGAAATCAATGGAATCCACGCTTTTACCCATCAGCCTTTTAAAATAATGTACATTAAATTTTGAATCTGAAATAGTGATTTTAAGTTATTGCAAGGTTATGGATAATTTTAAAATAATGTACATTAAATTTTGAATCTGAAATAGTGATTTTTATTTACTGGTAGCAAATAAAATAGTAAAAAAGATATAGTAATCAGGTTAGGGTTTAGAAATTGCTGCCCATTTCTCTTTATGAAAGCTGCTCTTTGTGAATGATCCTGATCATGGCTGAAATCAAACCTGCTCTTTATGACTGAGTTATCTTGTAACTGCTTTCTTGCATCATGGGTTATGACTGTCCTATTTATTGAATGGCCATGATTATCATTTATCTCACTGTCAATTTACAAGTTTCTAGCAACTGTTACCTTGGGCTTTCTTCCTTGCATTTCACGATGAAACCTTTGTATTACAATATGGTTATGCATCCATATAAGCTACAGTCCTTTTCATGAGTATAGAATGGACAGTCATGGTCAAATGACTATGAAACTCTTCACAAGGGCAGAGTATCATGATGAAATGGGCCATGCAATGCAAGGAAAATTAAGCATGGTATATAAGTAAAAGTCATAGTCATCAAGAGGACAGTCTTTGTCAAACAAAGGAGGATATTGTAAGAGGGTAGATGACAGTTTATAGAAGATGACATAACGTGACCTTGGCATCACAAATGATAACAGTCAAAGCAGCAGAATTAATTGGACAGTCCTTGCCACATCCAATTACAAATAGCATATCTTTATTAGAATCATCTATAGAATGCAAGGTATGAACAATTTTTCCCACACTGTATACCTAGATTTTTATGCATTTTTTACATGAATATCTTGGATAGGAAACAGCTGAGCAAATATTATCTCAGTTGCAAAAGGATTGTAATAATGATGAAGAAATTATGAAAACTTACTTAGATAGTCTCCAACTCTCCATGATTGGGTTCTTTTTTATTGATTTTTTTCAGACCCACTTCAATCAACTACCCTGTGAATCATATCTCCTAATGATTTTTTATAATGCAATGGTTCTCAGCTTCACTCTCAGACTTCAACTTCCCATCAAGCATTTAAAAAAGTCAGTCATAGAAAGAGAGATTTGTTTCTTTGTGTGTTTTTCTATGGGATGACGTGTCCTCCACCGACTCATGCCACTCGAAGATATTTAATTCTGAAAATTTTACCTAAGTTCCTCCTTTACAAGGGAAAAGTGAAAAAAAATATCTGAAAAATTTGCCTCCCTTGAAAAGTGAAAAAAAATTCTTAGGCGTTAATTATATAGATTTTATATAAAGATAGATTTATGGACTAAGAGCTATAGTGAAAGGTAGCAGCAAGCATCTGCATCGTATATCAAACTCCTGCAGCAGCAATAGTCATAATTGCTTCTCACCGCAACAGAATCCTACACCCCATCCCCAATCAATTCAACATACAGAAGAAAGAGTGGAAGGAGGGGTGGAAAACATACCAAGCATGTATATAGTTGGAAGTTATTTAGATATGGTGGTTTGAAAAGTTGTTTACTGGAATGATTTATATACTCTAATACTTTGATGATCAATTCAATGTTATGATATTTGATTTTTCGAAGATTTTGGTGTCAGAGCCGGTATGAAATGGAAGAGATCTCTAAGCCTGTGGAGGGTTTGGCCGCTGATTCTGTGCAACTACTAACTAACTTAAACTATTAAGGTGATTAAATTAATGTAAATTTTAATATTTCAACAATTATCCTTTCTTAACCTTTTTGTGAAACTAACTTAATGACTGTACTAACTAACTTAAACTATTAAGGCGATTTAATTAATGCAAATTTTAATATTTCAACAATTATCCTTTCTTAACCTTTTTGTGAAACTAACTTTATGACTATAGGAAAATGTTTAAAGAAAGCATGAGAAAGCGTGGGTTTTGTGAAACTAACTTTATGACTGTAGGAAAATGTTTAAAGAAAGCGTGGGTTTTGTGAAACTAACTTTATGACTGTAGGAAAATGTTTAAAAGAAAGTGTGGGTTTTGATGTAGATGTGCTTATTTCAAACTCTAAATTTGAAGTCTTTCTATAATGAATGTTTTTTTTATACCTAGACATTTCTTGTTAATCCTTTTCACTTTTAGATATGATTAATTACACAAGTTAATATCTTTAAATATCAACGCCTATCACAAATTTGTGCAAAACTAACTTTATGACTATAAGAAAATGTTTAAAGAAAGCGTGGGTTTTGTGAAACTAACTTTATGATTGTAGGAAAATGTTTAAAGAAAGCATGGGTTTTGATGTAGATGTGCTTATTTCAAACTCTAAATTTGAAGTCTTTCTATAATGAATGTTTTTTTTATAGCTAGACATTTTTTGTTAATCCTTTTCACTTTTAGATATGATTAATTACACAAGTTAATATCTCTAAATATCAACGCCTATCACAAATTTGTGTAGACATGTATCATGTTGGGCTCCTAACCCAAATGATAACGAAAATAGTAAGAAAGTGATTTTAATTCTAAAATTTGAAACGAAAATAGTAAGAAAGTGATTTTAATTCTAAATTTTGAAATTTGACTTGATCAATTTTTAGTATGGATCCTAAGCACTATAAGGTTGTGCCATGTCCCATTTCAACAATCAAAAAATTAATACTATTTTTAAGTGGGCTTGACTTTTCTTACCACTTAAATATTATTTATGTTCTATTTAATGTTCAAAAATTATTTTTTACACTATTTAAAATGTAATTCAACAAGAGTTAAATAAATTAATACTATTTTTAAGTGGGCCTAACTTTTTTCTTAAATATTATTTATGTTCTATTTAATGTTCAAAAATTATTTTTTACACTATTTAAAATGTAATTCAACAAGAGTTAAATATTTGAAGGAAAAAGTAAATTATAATAAAAATACAAAAAAAACTAGGATCCAAAAAAGGAAACTATGAAAGAGCACAATGAAAGAACAATGTAAATCATCTAATTTTATCATTTCATTATTCAAAGATAAAAACCTTTGATGTCAAGATCTAGAGGACAAAATCCTCTTGGCTTTCCATAGTTAGATTTATGGATGGAAACCCTTATATCCATTTGAGGCAATTATATTTAAGAATCACACTTGTTTTTATATGTTAAAGTCATTTTCATCTTTCTATAATGTCACTACTATGGTTTATTGAACATTTTGGCTTGTGGAGGCTTGGATTGATTAATATTATATATATATATATATAATTTTCTAATTGAAATTTGTTTTTTAGAACATTTGTAAACCAAAAAGAGGTAATTTATGAGTGTTTGTTTCTTTTGTTGTATACATTATTATTGATTACATTGACTATCATAAAAATAAATTTATCTTGTGTTTCTATGTTAGTGTTTCAATGTTTTTCTTTTCCTATCATAATTTATCCAACAACTCATTAATTTTAGTGTATAAGGGTTTCATATAAATATTGATGAATGATAGTGTCTTTATCCATAAGAAATCAATCACAAATAACTAGTTATTCAATAGTTATTCAATAGTTTATATTATGTTTGAGGATGTATAATATCAATCACAAATAACTAGTTATTAAATAGTTTATATTATGTTTGAGGATGTATAGTAGTATTATGAGGGTTCGGAATTTATATTTGGAAGTGTAAGTTTGATTTACAAGGGATTTCCATATTATATTATTTTTAATTAGCTAAATATAATTAGTTAGGGTTTGGATTTTGCATTAGTCAATTGATTATTTTTCCATCTTGAACAAATCATCTATTCCCTAGAGTTGTGTGATTGAGATCATCATAAATTAATTGAGATAAGAAATATAGATATGTGTGCAATGGTAGAAAAATAATAATGATTAATAGTGACTAACATGTGATAATGTGTTTGGATTAGGGTAAAATGAAGTTAAGTTTTTTTTGTTTGGAACTAATATTCAAATAAATCATTATTTAATTATTTAAATGAAATATTCTTAAGTAGTTCATTCAATGGTTGTAGATAAAGTTTGATCAATAAAAATAAGACAATTGTTTAGTATTTTGTAGAAAAAAAAATGTAAATAATTATAATATAGTATGTAAATCAATAGTATAAATGAAATAGATGTGCATAGTAGTGAAAAGTTATTTTCAAAATTACTCAAATCTCGGAGTAGGTAAGACCACCTTGGGAATTTGATATAAAACCCTTCCAAAAGTCAAGTCCAAACTGACAATAAGAACTGTCTTGTAAAATAGGACAATTGTTTAATATTTTTTAATTAATAACGTGTGAATAATAGTGAAAAGTTATTTTCAAAGTTACGCAGAATTTGATAAAACCCTTACAAAATTCCAAAAATCAAGTCCAATCTCGCAGTCAGGACTGCTTTATTCTCTTCCGCGTAGACTAAACGAATACAAAGTTGGAATTACGTAACAAAGAAGATTGTCATAAAACGCAATTTCTACATAAATACTCTTCTTTGTAACAAACAAGATCGAATCTAAATGTTAACTTAAACATTAGGCCTAATGGAAACATACGACTTGAGTGCCATTGAATCTTTTTTAGAGTCGAGCGAAAGCGCTTTAAGCAATGATGTTTCTGAAATCACTATATTGGACGATCCCCAATTTGAGCTTCCTCCTTACGATGTCACCATGGACGAATTCTATCAACAGTCGAGAAATTCCTTAGAAAGCAGCATGTGGGCGCCTCAGCACAGTGCCTTCAGCCCATACATACAACTTCACTCAAACGCCGGCGCAGATTCTCTCCTATCCTGCGAAACTCTGCACAAAAGATGTTTCAGATTTCTGAGAAAAATGGATCAAGATAGAAAGTTGACGATGGGGGAACCACGCCTAACGCTTCCTTCTCCTGCTACCAACACGAATCAAGACTTAAATGCAAAAAACAGGAATCAACCCAACTCGGGGTTTCACCACATGATCGCAGAGCGCAATAGGAGAGTCAAATTGAACGAGCATTTCAAGAATCTTTGCTCTCTTCTTCCAAGAAATTGCAAGGTATGTAAAATTATTATCTTTTACACACGAAATTCTAAAAATGTGCAAACGTACTCTTGTACGGTATAATAATTGTGCTGTTACTTCTGAATTACTTAATCTGTAGATCTGCAACTTTATAAATTTTAGGAAAAGTTTTGGTCATCTTGTTACTTTTTGGCAAAGAAAAACAGGAAGCTTCTGTTTCTGGCTTTTGATGTGCAGAAAGACAAGCTTTCAATATTGGCGAATACCACAAGTTATTTGAGGGAACTAAAACTTCGCGTTTGTGAGCTGGAACGACAGAATGAAAGTGCCAACGAGCAGGGTTTCAATTCAGACGGCTCATTACTTTACCGTGGCGATGATGTGATCTTTGAGCGATGCAGGGATATACTCCGCCATGTTAAAATAATAATTAATGTGCAGAGAAGTACTAGGGTTTCATGCCCAGCAACTCTGCTAATGAAGGTGATAGCGCTGTTAAGTGAAGAGCAATTGGAGATCCTTTCGCTTTCACATGAAAAGGGCTTTGGATTTCACGCTACTTTCGTAGTATTACCAAAGGTACGTGTGTTTTCTAAATCAAACAGTTCAGAATTACGGGGTACTGATGGAGCACAGCCATAGACAAAGAGTTTGTATTTGACCGTTAAAATGAGTTGTTTGAATAAAAAAATCTTGGTTGCATAGTGCAGTGAATACATGGGAGATTTGTTTGACGTGTTGTTTTGAATATGAACAGGGTGAGGAGTGGGATATTTCGCACTGGCGAACCTTTGGGAGTTTACTCACTCGGACTCTCAACTGAGCATTGGAGGAAGGGAAGGAGTCGATGATCTTACGGGGAAACAGAAGTTTCTATTGTAATCTATTTGGTATTATAGAATTATGTGATATTGAAGAATAGTCAATTTCAGTAGGTTTAAGTGAAGTTGAAATGTTCAACTCTATGTAGTATATAAATTATATTGATAGAAAGTAGTTATAAAAAACATTTTAAAGGTGATATTTATAGTTTTATGAGCAAAGAATTTTATATTTATTGTTTTTGAAAGAATTATGTATAAATCGTAGATATGTATTGATATTTATAGTTTTATGAGCAAAGAATTTTATATTGATTACTTTTTGAAAGAATTATCTATAAATCATATCATTGTTTGAAATTTATACATATTCAACAAGATAAAATATTAAACGCGTGGAAGAATTTTTATTTTATTTATTTAATATTATCAAATCTGCTAGAAGGGAGAATTAGAAACCTTTATAGAATTAGATATATTATGTCAAGAACTAACACTATTATCTTTTCTAAATGAGTCAAAATACTACATGTTGTAGGTTTAAGTTGAAAAGGATAACTATATGAGTGAAACTTAACATTAAATCCATAGGAATATTGTACTATAATTATTTTAAAAATGATAATTAGATGAAGTTATTAAATTTAATCCAATATTATTAGTCCTATTATTAACCACCTTATGTTTTCTTATATATATAGTTTGATTTTTTTATCTCAATCTCTTTATTAGCGTCATGTGTGATAATTTCATTGAATATATTACACAAATATTACATATCAATATGATGGTTATGGATTGGAGTGATCTATTCATTCAACATCATAAAATAGAGAAACTAGAATAGCTTTGGAAGACGGTAGTATAAATAAATTCTTCTATGAGTTTTTAATTTGAGAATACAAAACTTCAACATAGTTAATATTTTGATATGCGTATTAGTTAATGTTAATACAAATACAAATGCTCATAACAAGTATTAGTATGCCACCACCATTGCTATGAATTTATGTGAATCATTAGACAACATGTTTTCATGATGTTATAATGCATGCTTTGATTGTTATATGAATGCATTGATTTACCTTTATGTATAACCAATATTTGTATTATACTCAACATATTATAATTGTATAAAATTAGATTTTGACAATAAACAAACATTAAACATTCAAACACTTTCAAAAAGTGATGGTCCAACTAATAGTGTGTATATCATAAAAATGGATGTAAGTTCATGGTTCCATTCAATTGCTAAGAATATTGCATGTATATGTGTCTTGTTGTATGATGTACAATGAAAAAGGTAGTGTTATTAGAAGATACATGAATTCAAATAACAATTACAAATTATTCAAATTCTTCAAGGTAATATTTATTATGGCAGGCTTGTGTATCTTTGAAATTAATTATCAATATTATTAAGTTAACTTATTTTTAATTACATTTCAAATGTTATCATAAATTTATTGAAAAATATTATTAATACAACTTAAAAATACTTTCAAATTATTTTTGGAAACAAACATTTATAGTTTTGTTAACTAAACAATAAATAGTTTTAAAGTAAATAAAAATATAGTACTTTTCCAATAAAACTTAAAATATCTATATCAATTGATAATTTAATAAACCATTTAATAATATTATTAGTTGTACATTAAAGATCATTCAAAATTATTTCTATTAAAAATTTAAATTAATAATTTTAAATAGTTTTAATCTAACAAACTTAACATTTTGATTTCATCTATAAAAAAAAAATCTAATACTAGATTTTATACATATTTATACATTTGAAAAAATAAAAACTAATTAAAAATTGTTTCCATTGAATGTTTAAAATTGTGATTTTTAATAATCTTACTTTAATATACAATGTTCACTTAAACATTGATAGTTTATACACACCACATACACATCAAGGTATCATTTTTAATTATTATGTAACATTCTTATAATATATGTTTAATGGAATTGGTTGACATGTAAAATAAAATACTTCTTTATTTGAGATACTTCATCTCAAAATTATAGATGTCTTCATTATAGTCTTCTAAGGGAATAAAATAGGAGAAAATTAATTTAGATTTAAATAAGAAGTTAAGAATGATAAATTGAAATATTATTTTTATAATTTAACATAAATGATAATTATATTTAGTGTAAAAATTCATTTCAGATTATAATTATTATAAATGTATAAATTTGGCTTGTTAATGTCTAGAAATTAATGTTTATTAGGTGTATATTATCTTGGAATCTAAATACCCTATAATTCACTATAAGTCAAATCAAAGCACCTCATGATCAAGCTCTATGGAAATGATTTGGTGCACAAAGTTGTCCTATAGCTCACAAGATCCTTCTAGTAGGTTGTATGATTTTAAAATAAAATTCACCTCAATATATGATACATAGATTTGTTTAAGGACATGCACTGTTTAGAAATGCCTTTGGGTAGGTTATAAAATTGTAAGGTTTAAGCTATTTCTAGAAAAATCAAACATGCACCAAAACACATGAAAATGGCCTTGAAACTGAACATGTTGACATGATTTCCCCTTTCATTTGATTCTTTGCGGGCTCTACATTGATTTTGACAGCATAACACCTTGTTTAGCTCAATTTTGATTGCAAAATAATAGGATTTGGCTATGGTTGCATGATTGGTTTTGGTTGCATGAGAGTGGTAAGTTGGAAAAATGTATGTTAATCATTTACATGAGGGAGAGGAGATTGGAAAATGGATATTGAGAGAGGAGGAAGATCAAGGGTTGAGATGGCCTTGAGGCATCTCAACTATTGAGGAGACAACACTTGTCATCACATGGGAGGATGAGATGAGGTGGACGGCACTTGGAAGTAACCTTGGGAATGGGCAAGATCTCATCAAGGATTTTTTTTTCCATTCTTCCTAAATCATGGGGAGATGTGACAAGATGGAATTAAAAATTCCCTTTATAATCCTCATGTGGATTGAAAAGGATCTCTAGGAATAGTGACTTTCAAGCCATCCTAGGGAAATTTTAGACATTAATGATACATAGAGGGAACAACTTCCAAGGAATGTATCCATGGACAACCAAGAAGGATGTTATATGGGAGATCAAGGTCCAATAATTGAAAAATGGTTTCTACTATAGAATGACCAGCTTGAATTGGAAAATTTATTGTTCCATTTGATTCATGCTTAGCATGATCATAAATTTTTATAGTAATTTTATTTTAAGAATCAATAACACCATTTGAGTATCCTAATTATTTTACTAACTTGAAGGTACAAATGTTTAAGCCCTCTCTACCATAAATCATGAGCCTTTTGATTTTATGTCTAAGGATTAATACCTCAAGGTACAAGCCCTCATTATGAGGTGAATTGTCAAGAGAAAGGTTTGTTTTAGTAAACACCAAATGATGATGAGCTGAAATACGTCTCACCATGGCTTGAAATTGAGTGGTATCTTTGTCTTTAGGTATGAAAATCTCTTGAAGAGCCTTATCTAGGACATCCTTATGCATGAAGAACAATTTTAAAAGCTCTAGAATGAATGTTTATGCTAGAATTTTCTTTAGGTTCTCTAGGAGGTTATAATCAGATTTACAAGATGTCGTGGATTGATCCCTTTAAAGGTTGAGCTTACCCTTAGGTGTAGTTATCACATATTTAATATTTTTATTTAAAGGGGTTATGGTGGATATGTGAGGAAAGGACTCCCCTAGATGAGCTATGGTATAATCAAATATGATAGTGACAAAATTGGCTCCTTTGGAATTATTATTATTATTTAAAGATTCCCTTTTCCATAATTAGGGATAGAATTATTAAATATCTTGTGATCATCATTACTATAAGGTTTATTGTCTACACCAACATCAACTTGATCTATAATATCTTGGATAAGATTTTTCAATCTAAAGCAATTAGAATTTTTATGTCCTTTGATCCTATGGTACTCACAATAATATTTTTTTATAGCATTGGGGTTTGACAATTGATTCTTGATTTCTTACTTATGGTAAGGTGATAAGTTTGGCTTGGATCATTTTTTCAATGCAAATTCTAAAAATTCCCCTAAATGAGTGTATTGCCTTTTAGGAACGTTATTTTGTCTAGGTGGCCTTCTACCACCTTAATTTTTTTGAGGATTTGTTTCTATCAATTGTAGGGTGGGTTAAATATTTTTAATTATTTTTGCATCTACCACACCATCATTGACAATATTCTCATTTTTAGTCCAAATCCTTGGCTTATCTTTATATGTTGAAGGGTTATCCTTATGGTCTTTAAAGAATTTCACAAGACCAGGTTAGCAATAAGAGATTTTTTAATTTCCATTCTCTTTTCAATGATCTCATAAAGGTATGAACACATAAAGGTACAAACACATTGAATTATTAGGTGAAAGGTCAATTCATTGTTTAGGTTTTTTGGGAAAATATGAACAAATTGCTTTTTAGGAATAGGATAGGTTAATTTACTTGCCATGTTTCTCCAAAAAGGACAGAAAGGATTCTCCCTTATATTTTTTTGGATTACATAAATCAATCATAGAGGTTTCCTAGTTAACATTATATGGAAAGTGTGCAATGAATTTTTCCACCAACTCATGAAAGGTCTTGATCTCATGAGGTAAATATGAATAAAACTCAATAGATTGACCTCCTAGGATTCTAGGAAAGAGGCATGTTAGTGTATTTAAGTTTTCACTTCTAGGTTAATTATTCTTGAGTAGTTTTATTTCCCGTATCGGGAAGTTTCATACCTATTTGATATTTCACGACTTTAAAAGCCTGTACCAAATGTAAATTTAATCATCTCATTTTCATTCTCTCTCTTCCAGTGAAGTAGTACAGTGCTCCTCTCTATCTCATGAAGGTTTATTGGAAAATGTTTCTCTTGGGTTATTTCACACATCACTTGTCAGTGTTGATAGCAATTTCTCAGGGGAGATAAGTCATCTAAATTATGGAGTTCTTCAAACTCCTCTTGATACATAACTTATTGCTTTAGAGGTTGGGTTTAAAACATAGTATGGTATTTTTTATCCCTCTGATCTTGTTTTATTAGATGGTTATTTGGTAGGAATCTCAAATTTGTTTGTAGAGTCTCATCTTGTAGATTTTGGAGATATAATTGAGGGGATTTCTCTCCTCTTTGATGACAGTTTTAGCATGGGAGTTGATACATTTGGATTGTCTTTGGAGGTTGACATTGTTGGGCCTTCACTCTCATTTGATTTGTCACATTGCTTGGTTACTTTTTATCATGATTATTTTATGGATTATTCTATTTGGATATTTCCTTCTTCGTTTTAGTTGGATATGGAGTGGCTTCTTCATCATCTAGTGGACTTGTTTCTTCCTAAGGGAAGAGGTGTTGCTTGCAGGCATTGGATCATCTTTTGTTTTTAGGCATACATCATCAGCATTGGAGCTTCTTCATTATGGGGTGATATGACATCTCCTTTTTCCTTCCTTTGGGGGGATCATTGATTGTATATACATGATGTATGTGGTCCTTTGGGGGTGTGATTGAGTCCTCCATCCATGCATCTTGTTTTTGTTTTTCTTTTCTCTCTTTTGGAGAGGGATTTTTTCCCACGGGGTTTTTCTCCCTTTCTCCACTTGTGAGAGATTGCATTGTAAATGGGTACCTAACATGGTTGTGTAGCCAGAACCTATATCACATTTTTTACATTTTTGCATTTTAATTCTCCCTAAGTTTGCCCTTAAGGGGGGTGTTAGTGTATTTAAGTTTTCACTTAGGTTAATTATTCTTTGGTAGTTTTTTTTCCCATATCAAGAAGTTCCATACCCGTTTGATATTTCATGGCTTTAAAAGCGTGTGCCATATGTAAATTTAATCATCTCATTTTCATTCTCTCTCTTCTGGTGTAGTAAAGTGCTCCTCTATATCTCGTGAAGGTTATTGGAAGATGTTTCTCTTGGGTTATTTTCTCTAACAAGGCATATTACATATGTATCATTATAAAATACCTCAAGACAAGCTATGTAAAATTCCTTTATGTGATCTCATGGATCACCTTTTCCCTTGTATTTTTCAAATCCAGTCATTTCAAAATTTTGAGGAAAGGGAATCATGTTCAAAGACTTTTCAAAAGGATAGGGACATATGTCTTCCAATGTATATAGCTCTTTTTGGTGTTAATATTTCCCATTTCCATGTTTTCTATCTATTGTTTTAACTCTTGATTTTTTTTCCCCAAGTCATTTGTAGATGTTGATGGAGGTGCACTTGTGTGAATGTAATATTTTTGTTTATGTTGATGTTGTTGAGGTTGACTTGGTTGGATGTATTGTTATTGTAGCTGACTTGGAGGTATAGACACATGTTACATACTTGAGACACCCATGTTTAGGTGAGATCTAGCAAAGGTATGCAATTTTTGGGGTTTGGATTTCTCTTGCAGCATCTCTCGATAGGATTTCCATTAAAATTTTGATGTGTTAGGGGGAGGTTGTGGTGAATATGTAAAATTAGCGGCCACTTTTTCCCTTGATGTTTGAGGTGGATTTTGTGATAATGTTTGCATTGGATTGGGTTGGCTTTTTTCTAACCACATGTCAAGGATAGTGATCCACATCCTTGATAAGGTGAGCAGGTATTTTAGTACCATCTTGAATAAGAATTCTAGCATCTTCATTGCTCTAGGGTATTATTCAAAATTATTGCATTTATTCCAATGTAGGTTCTCGATTTGGATCCTCATCCTCCACATATGTTACCCTTAAAAGATCTTTAATAAATATGGGTGGATTTGAGGTTTCTCCATGCTCATATTGACCCCCACCCATGCTTGTCAAAATATTTGACTCTTTTTTATGGGATTCCATGTTTTTCTTATATTGAGATCTTGTAATTGAAATATGCAATATAAGACCTTATATAAAATAATATTTTCTTTGTTCACAATTTTGATAATTGTTTCCCAAAACCAAAATAGACCAAAGATAAGTTGGATCTCCAAAAGGTAATTTAATGATAATAATAGATAAAATGATAGACCACACTTTCAAACTAGATTTATGAGTTCAAGGAAGGAGATATTGATAATTTTCCCTTGAACTTTATCTATATTTATAGTTTTATGAGCAAAGAACTTTATATTTTATTAATTTTTGAAAGAAACATCTAGAAACCATGTCATTGTTTGAGATTTATACATATTCAACATGATAAAATATTAAGCTCATGGAAGATTTTTTATTTTATTTATTTAAAATTATTTCTTTCAACCTACTAGAAGGGAGAATTAGAATCCTTTAGAGAATTAGATATATCATGTCAAGAACTAACACTGATATCCTTTGTAAATGAGTCAAAATACTACATATGGTTAGTTTAAGTTGAAAAGGATGACTATATAAGTGATACTTAAACATTAGAATCCATACATGAATATTGTACTATAACTATTTGTGTGACTATGGACTTTGATATCAAATTTAGAAGTATTATGCAATTTATTTTCTCTGTGAGCACACTCCTCATCCCCCTTGGAACCCCTATTATTTTGGATTGGATGAAGGAGCTCTACCGCTTGCACTAGGTGTTGATAAAGAGGAGCTGTTGCCAGGCCAAAATACTACTGAATCTTCTTTGATGGGCAATAGGCTATCATAGCAAGGGCACAAATTTCTCAAGTGGAGCTAAAAGAAAAGGAGCCATTAATTGGTTTCAACTTCTTCGTACATGAAATGTGTCTGCAGGAGGTCCTTGAAGGCCAGGATGAGAATTCAGTGCATGGTGGTGAGCATATCGAAGAGTAGTGGATCAGTTTCTTTAGCTTTAGTTTTTGCTAATAATGTTTATCTTTACCTGAAGGATGTTATCAACATTTTTTATTTGTACTAATGTTGCTTATAGATGCTCGTAGCTGCGTTTTAGAGGGATGGTTTTGCACTTTCAACAACAATCTATGGCTATGAATGTTGATCTCTTCATGTTTTGACAGTAACTAGTAGAAGAGATATTTTTTTAGAAAGTAGATAGCTTGTAATCTTCTATGGAAATATTTTCCTTTTTACTACAAAGATAGATGTAATCCTATTATTATATAATATATAATATATAGGCTCTCATGCCTTTTTATTTTTTTAAAGAAAAACTTAATCTAACATTGTTAGTCCTATTATTAACTACCTTATGTTTTATTTTACATATAGTTTAAATTTTTATGTCAATCTATTTATTAGAATCATGTGTGATAATTTCATTGAATATATCACATGAATATTACATATCAATATGATGGTTATGGATTGTAGTGATCTATTCATTCAACATCATAAAATAGAGAAACTAGAATAGTTTTGGAAGACAGTAGTATAGATAAATTATACTTTTATAAGTTTTTAATTTTAGATACATAATTCAACATAATTAATATTTTGATACGTATTAGTTGTTAAAATATATACAAATTCTCATAACAAACTGTATTAGTATGCCACCACCATTGATATGAATTTGTGTGATATCATTAGACAACATGTTTTCATGTTGTTATAATGCAATCTTTCATTGGTATATGAATGCATTAGTTTACCATTATGTATATCCAATATTTGTATTATACTCAACACATTATAATTGTATAAAATTAGATTTTGGCAATAAACAAACATTAAACATTCAAACACATTCAATAAGTGATGGTCCAACTAATAGCATGTATATCATAAAAATAGATGTAAGTCATGGTTCCACTCAATTGCTAAGAATGACGCATTTTTATGTGTCTTGTTGCATGATTTACCATGAAAAATGTAGTGTTATTACAAGATACATGAATTTAAATAATAATTAAAAAATTATTTAAATTCTTAAAGCTAATACTTCTTATGATGGGCTTGTGTACTTTAAAAATAACTATCAATATTAGTAAGTTAACCTATCTTTAAATATGTTTCAAATGTTATCATAAATTTATTGAAAAATATTATAAACAAAAGTTAAAAATACTTTCAATTTATTTAGGGAAAAAAACATAAATATAGTTTTATAAATAAAACTAAACAATAAATAATTTAAAAGTATTTAAATATTTATTACAAGTTGCCAATAAAACTTAAAATATCTATACCAATTGATAATTTAATGAAACCATTTAATAACATTATTAATTGTATATTAAAAAACATTCAAAATTATTTCTATTAAAAATTTAAAGTAGCAATTTTAAATACTCTTAATCTAACAAATTTAAAATTTTGATTTCATCTATTAAAAAAAATATAATACTATAGTTTATACATATTTGTACATTTAAAAAAAATAAAAACTATTTCCATTGAGTGTTTAGAATTGTGATTTTAAATATTCTCACTTTAATATACATTGTTCACTTAAACATTGATAGTTTATACACTCCACTTACACAACAAGGTGTCCCTTTTTTAAGATTATGTAACATTCTTATAATATATGTTTAATGGAATTGGTTGACATGTAAAACTACAATACACCTCTATTTGAAATACTTCATCACTCAAAATTATAGATGCCTTCATTATAGTCTTCTAGGGGAATAAAACAGGAGAAAATTAATTTAGAGTTAAATAAGAAGTTAAGAATGATAAATTGAGGGACAACCCTTTGGTAAAATGGTGGGGCTTCTTAACTATAGAGCCAACAACCAAGGTTCAAACCTCGTGGGGTCACTCTCTACTGCATCAATAATGGAGTTTGTTGTTTACCCTCGTATTAAGGGGAGGCTCCTTGGTGAACTAGAGGGGTTTCTTGCCTGTAGTGCCAACAACCAAGGGCCAAACCTTAATATTAATTTTTTTTTTGGGGGGGGGGCTACCCTTTGGTTAAATGGTGGGGCTTCTTTCCTTTAGATCCAACAAGCAAGGTTCAAACCTTGTAGGGTTTCTCTCTACCTGTCAACAATGGAGTTTGTTGTTTACCCTCACATTAAGGGGAGGCTCCTTAGTGAACTGGTGGGGCTTCTTGCCTGTAGTGCCAACAAGTTACAAGGTCCAAACCTTAATATTAAACTTTTTGGGGGGCAACCCTTTGGTGAAATGGTAGGGCTTCTTGCCTGTAGAGCCAACAACCAAAGTTCAAACCTCACAGGTTTTCTCTCTACCACGTCAATAATGGAGTTTGTTGTTTACCCTTGTATTAAGGGGAGACTCCTTGGTGAACTGGTGGGGCTTCTTGCTTGTAGTTCCAACAACCAAGGCCCAAACCTTAATATTAAAAATTTTAGAGGGGGAGACCCTTTGGTGAAATAGTGGGGATTCTTTCCTATAGAACCAACAAGCAAGCTTGAAACCTCGCGGGCTCACTCTCTACTGCGTCAACAATGGAGTTTGTTGTTTACCCTCGTATTAAGGGGAGGCTCCTTAGTGAACTAGTGAGGCTTCTTACCTATAGTGCCAACAACCAAGGCCCAAACTTAATATTAAATTTTAGTGGGGGCAACTCTTTGGTGAAATGGTGGGGCTTCTTGCTTATAGAGCTAACAACCAAGGTTCAAACCTTGTGAGGTAGCTGTCTACCATGT
Source organism: Sequoia sempervirens (assembly GCA_007258455.2). Classification (NCBI taxonomy): domain Eukaryota; kingdom Viridiplantae; phylum Streptophyta; class Pinopsida; order Cupressales; family Cupressaceae; genus Sequoia; species Sequoia sempervirens. The sequence continues at coordinate 679,416 of VDFB02380835.1, read as the reverse complement.
CAACAATGGAATTTTTTGTTTACCCTCATATTAAGGGGAGACTCCTTGGTGAACCGGTGGGGCTTCTTTCCTGTAGTGCCAGCAACCAAGGCCCAAACCTTAATATTAAATTTTATAGGGGGACCCTTTGGTGAAATGGTGGGGCTTCTTTCCTATAGAGCCAACAACCAAGGTTCAAACCTTGCGGGGTTACTCTCTACCATGTCAACAATGGATCTTTTGGTTTACCCTTGTATTAAGGGGAGGCTCCTTGGTGAACTAGTGGAGCTTCTTGCTTATAGTTCCAACAACCAAGGCCCAAACCTTAATATTAAATTTAGGGGTGGGGGGCCTAGCTTGATTGGCTAAAGCATCTTATTGGAGGAAAGAGGTCACGAGGTCTAGTCTCCCCCCAAACCTGTGGTACTGGAGGGTGTGTTGTGCTAGTAGCATTGAGTTATGTGAAAAATGTTTACCAATGCACTTCACAGGGACGGGGGGCCTAACTCGATTGGCTAAAGCATCCTGTTGAAGGAAAGAGTTCATGAGTTCTAGTCTCCCCCCAAAACCATGGTACCAAAGGGCATGTCATCCTAGCGCCACTGGTCATGTGAATTTTTTTTACTAAGTGCACTGCAGTTTATAGGGGAACAAATACCCGATCGATTCACATTGTCAGCTCACTCGCACAAGCTTTCCTCAAGCATTAATGGTCAACACACTCAAATTGTTCAATATAATGAGGATTGATAGCCATATTTTCTTCACAGTTTACAATCATAAGCTTAGAAATTATGTTTGAGTTCATGAATAATATGGCATAAGAAGTAACATAGATATTGGGGAAGCTTTTATCGAGTAAGTAGGTGCTCACGCTTGCTTTTTTCAATTACGTATAAGTTAGTTTATCAGCTCTAAAGTTCTAGGGTGGTGAGGGTTTTGTAGTCTAAAATTTCCTTTTAAGCTGATAAGAACTATAAGGGTTTGAGTGTTTTGTTCTGCAAAATACTTTCTAAGAACAAACCAATGAAAATTCTACCTTCCATGTTAAGAGTCTTCTTGTTCTTGTTTTTTTCACTGTAAAAATGGGTGAGCCAAGTGAATCTGTTAATCTAATTAGAAGGTCTAGGAGACTTAGTCTGCTCAAATCCCAGGATGATGTTCTTGAAAATGAACATGGCATACTGGGAGATCTTGCAACACCAAAGGGCAGGAGAAGTGACCATGGTAAAACTAGGAAGGGTGTTGTCAAGAGCACCTATAATTTGAGGAGCAGGGTTGTTTCAGAAGAATTGGTCAAGTTTAGAAAGAAAGGATAAGTTGAGTCTATGAGGAAGCAAAGAAGAAAAACAAGTATCACAAGGCTTATATAGGATGACACAACTCTCCCATAGATATTTCAGATAGCCCTTCAGGTGATGAAGGAGATACTGATCTAGAGTATGGCGAATACTTTCTCACTCTAGTGCCACATGAGGATTCTGATGAGGGAGGAGTAGTGGCTTCTCCAGTTTTAGCATGAACGTGGAGCAGGCGAGAATATTTTGATGATAATAAATCAGAGTAGCACCCCAACCCTTTTTTTTTATGACACCATGGCCACTTTAGCAAACTCATCCTTCTCAGAAGGCATATGGCTTTTTTCCTTTGTTGCTAACTTGGAAATCTTTTTGGCTGGTGTGAAGGAGAGGTGTTGGACTCCATTGCTTTGATGGAAAGTATGCCTTTTCTAGTTAATATGTATGTTTTTTTCTTGGGTGTTGATGGAGAATCTTCTTTGATCGATGTGGACAAGGGATTTTGGTGCTACTACAACAATAAACAATTCCTTTTGGAAGGTGGGTTAGTCTTCTTCAATGTACTTCATGATGTTTTGCCTCTAGTTTTCCCCCTATTTTGCAATGATTAAATGTAACTGTCTTTTTAATCTCTCCCATATCTCTATAAATGGGATTTTAGGGTTGGTTACAAGGGGTTGGGTGGTTGGTTGTTTTGGTATTAGTCACACAGAGAACTGTAAAAACGATACTAAATAGTTTAGTGTTGAGTCTTATGTTCGAGTTTGTTAATATGCATATGTAATCTTGATAGTAATACTAGCAATATACAACATAATAGTGCATGTTTGACACAATTTTCTCTCCCATGTATTGGTTTTATAAGTTATGAATAATATAATCAAGGGTTATCTTATTTGTCTCAATTGATTTCCAATGGATGTATGGTTTTATTCCTGCTTATTAATTCAAAGAATTGATGTAAATGCTTGAATATAGCTATATTTTTATATTAAATTAAGTACTAGGATGCTAGTAAGAAGTGATGGTTGTGATATAATGTTGAAATACTGTAATGCAGTGTTTTCAAAGCTTCATGTAATGGAATGTGTGAAAATTGCTATCAAATTATGTGGATTTTAGTATTGAATCCATCCTAAGGATGAGGCACTGGTCTAAGTGAGGTAATCATATCACATTGTGTTGATTAATTTAGCAACCAACCATTCATTAAATGAAAATTCTCTAAAATGGGTTACAATTATATTAGGTTTTACCTTTCTCATGGCTCCAAATATAAACTATTGTTAAGAAGTAACTGAATCATGTGATTCATTTTGTTTTTCGATCCATTGTGTGAGAATTATGTATGTTTTGTAATGTTATGATAAAAATGGTACAATAATATCATAAAAATGTTGTTAGGATTACCCTCCTAGGTTTCACAAAGGTCAAAGTGTAGAAGGGCTTGAGAATCCTTACTTGTTTGTTGTCCAATCCTTACCTTTACTTATCATTGGATTCTAGCATATTCATAGGTAAATGGTGAGATTAAGTTTGGTTCTAAGAAAATAACCAACATAACCTTGTATTTATACTTAATTATGCAAAATTTCTCAAAATTACAACACTGCAAGCCGACATCAGATCTAGGAGGATGAAATCCTACCAAGAAATTGAATTAATTTTAATTTTGGGACACACGAGACTCATACACCCAAGATGGTGTATGAGTCCCATTAGGCATATTTTATGGGACCAAATTCAAAAATTCTTAAAGGTGTAAAATTGGGATCAAGACCCAAAACCCTAGGTGGGACTCATATGCCCAAGGTGGCATATGAGTCCCAAATCACTAAATTTGAGCCACACAACCTAAAAACACCTGAATTATGATTGTATATTGATTTATGTCGAGACTATCCTCAAAAAGATGCATTAAATGAGGCCAATTAAAGCATAAAGAGGTCCAATTATTTATGAAAACTCTAGAAAAGTGTGAAAGTGTGTTACAATACTTTACAACGCTCTAAATTAAGTATATTTAATTCACAAGGGCCCAAGACCTAATGTGAGTGTGTTAAACACATTACAACACTAAGTCAAGGAATAATTAAGCTCAATTTTACGAGGGCCCAAAAAAGTGTGAAAATGTCATTGACGACATTTTTGGACACTACACTTACTTCCAAGGTAAAGTGATAAGTTTGGTTTGGATCATTTTTCCAATGCACACATTCCAAAAATTCCCCTAAATGAGTGTATTTCCTTTTAGGAACATTATTTTTTCTAGGTGGGTTTCTACCACCTTGATTTCTTTAAGGATTGTTTTCTACCAATAGTAAGGTAGGTTAAATATTTTTAACTATTTTTGCATCTACCACACCATCATTAACAATGTTCTTATTTTTAGTCGAAATCCTTGGCTTATCTTTAGATGTTGAAGGGTTATCCTTATGGTCTTTGAAACATTTCACAAGACCATTAGCAATGAGAGATTTTTTTTATTTCCATTCGCTTTTTAAAGATCTCATAAAGGTACTAGCACATTGATTCTTAGGTGAAAGGTCAATTCATTGTTTAGGTTTTTTATGAAAATGTGAACAACTTGGTTTTCAAGAATAGCATAGGGTAATTTACTTTCCATATTTCTCCACCTTTTGAAAAAAGGAAAAAAAAAATCTCCCTCATTTGTTTTTGCATTACATAAATCAATCATAGAGGTTTCCTAATCAATATTATATGAAAATTTTGTAATGAATTTGTCCACCAACTCATGAAAGGTCTTGATCCCATGAGGTAAATGTTAAAACCACTCAATATCTTTACCTCCTATGATTCTAGGAAAGAGGCATATTAAATATGTATCATTATAAAATACCTCAAGACAAGCTATGTAAAATTCCCTTTGTGATCTCTTGGATCACATTTTCCCTTGTATTTTTCAAATCTAGTGTAATGACGAAAAAGGTCCCCCCTAACATGGCCATGATTTAGTGTTGTAATATGTATAACATATTCACATTAGGTCTTGGGCCCTTGTGAACTAAATAATCTTATTGGTGCCTTATTTGGAGTGTTGTAAATTGTTGTAACACACTTTCACACTTTTCTAGGGTTTTATTAAATAATTAGGCTTCTTTATGCTTTAATTGGCCTCGTTTTACATCAACAAGCCTCATTTAATGCATCTTCTTGGGGATAATCCCAACACAAATCAACATCCAATAATAATTCAGGTGTTTTCAACTTTTGTGGCCTAGATTTAGTGATATGGGACTCATTTTCCAACTTGGGAGAATGAGTCCCACCTAGGTTTTTGGGTCATGATCCTAGTTTCACACCTTTTTAAGAATTTTTAAAATTGCTCCCATAAACTGTGCCTAACGGGACTCATTCGACACCTTGGGTAAATGAGTCCCGTGTGGCCCAAAATTAAAATTAATTTAAATTTTTGGTAGTATTTTATCCTCCTAGATCTGATGTTAGATTGTAGTGTTGTAATTTTGGGAATTCTTGCATAATTAAGTATAAATAAAAGTTTTTTTTCACTCATTTTCCACCTACCAAGTTGAATGAGCATCCTTATAGAAAGTTTGAGTTCACAAGAGCATTCAAGAGTTTACAAGAGAATTCAAAAGTATTCAAGAGTAGATTATCAAGTGTTTTGGAGCATTCTTCAAGCATCAAGCATCATGTCAAAGTCTTCAAGCATTATTTTTTTTGGAGCTAACAATTGTGATGTAGGGTTTTATGATTCAAGCTAGCATTTCATTCAAGATCTATCAAATTCAAGCAAGAGTCAAGATCTACATCCATTGGAGCCATCTCATACATGTTTGCAGCATCTTATTGATAGAGTTTGGTGAGTTGCAACATCATATCTTGTTCATTCATCATTCTCCATTCCTATTTCATTTTATTTCAAGGTTTGATTACCAAAATGGGGTTTAAACAAGGCACACCCCTATCCACTAACAAAACCAAAAATTTCCCTCTCTTTTGTGTGTGATTTGTAGGTTTAGCTTCAAGACACATTGAATATAAATTTTGGAGAAATTTTTCAAAGTACCTAAAGTTGTCAAAGTTGTCATCAAGCATTGGAGAACATTGGAGAACACCTACGGGTTGATTTATAGAGATTTGGATCCAGAAACCTGAAGAAGCAATTAAGAAAACTTAGAAAAGTAGATTCAGACTTCAAATTTTGAGAAAATCATAACTAGATTGATTCACCACTTTTGGTGAATGAGTCCCAATTAGGTCAAAATTTAAATTTATATAGATTCAAATACCCATTTTCTAGATTCTTGTTCTTGCACAGAAACCTAGATATGGGATTGATTCACCTAGCTTGGTGAATGAGCCTGACTTAGCATTAAAGTCAACATTTCAATCATTTTAGAGCTCCATTTAGTCATCTTCAGATTCCCAGGTGCACACATTTCATCTTGTAGCTTTTTTTTTTTTTGCATACTTTTCTAGGTCATTTAGTAAGTTATTGCATCATACTAGATTTAAGCATTTCATCTTGCATTGCATTTATCTTTCCAAGACCCAACTTGGTGGTGAAACCCTCATTAGTTTACAATCAACCTCTAGGACAACCCTATTGCAATATCTCTTTCTCCTTTGCATTGAGATCTTTAGGATTATCCTTGAATGAAATTGGAAAGTGGGTGTGCTCTATGTCCTAAACCATACAAAAGCGTCCTAACCTATTTTACATCATTTCATTTTGGTAAAACTACACTTATAATATCATAATTCTAATTTTTATTGAATTATAATCCTAGATCTTTCTTGCATTAGCATTGCATTAAGGTTTGCATTAGTTAATTTGTATTTTAGGGCTTCTAATTTTGCATTAGTGAAAGTTCATATAGCTTGCATCTTTGCACCTCATATCACTAAAAATAAAACAAAATCTACATTTTCACTTAGTTTAAAGATCATACAACATAAAAAGCATAAAAATCAATTGAAATTTTTTAATTTTTTTTTTTTTAATTCCCCATTGGGACTCATTCGCCACCTTGGGAAAATCAGTTCTAGTGTAGATTATGCACTACATTTTCCAACATTTAAAACATCATTTCTAAGCTTCTGTTTGTTTTTTATAGATGTTTGTTTCACTTTCCAAAATTTTTGTTATAATTATTTCATTTTTCTTAGCTTATATTGCATTTGCATTCATCTTGCATTTAGAAGCCCTTGCATGAGTATTTGGTGTCTTGTTGCTACTATTGTAGTGAGACAAAGTTTGAGACTCATGTCATCCCACGATATCACAATAATCATGGATCTTGGGTTGTCTAGCTCTTTCACTCCTAGTATTGACACTAGTACACTAGTTATGGACCATACCCTTATCAACTCTTTACCTTCAAGTAATGTGATGCATCTTGAAACAATGGTTGCTAGTGTTTTGCAAGAAAAAATAATTTAAATCCATGAAGAATTAGCAAACCTACAACATCAAGTGCAAAAATAAAACACTTCAACTACCACCATCCCTACTATAAATAACATCCACTGCATGCTTGAAAGTGAAGATGGACTTGACCGTGTGAAAAACATAGTTTAAATCTTTGGAAAACACCTCACCTCAACCACTAGTTGTCCTTTGCCTACAAGCAATGTCACAAGCCAAGGAGAAACTCAAATTCCTCCTCCCATAATAATTGCCTCTATTCCTACCTATTCCAACCCTCAAGTCACAACAACAATGCAACCAACTAGTAATGTGATTCCTTCCCTAGGTATTTCCACTAGCATCCCTAGTACCTTTGTGGCATCGCATGTCATATCTCCTACTACCTTACCACCTATAAGCATTCCATTCACTTGTCTCCCAAACACATACACCCCTTCACCATTTTCACCTCCATCTCATAACACAAGTAATGACCCTCTCATAAATAAACTCTTTCGAACCATTTCATACCTTCAAAAATAAATTTCCACCATCAACCAAAATCAAAATGGCCCACCTACATATTATGTCAAAAGCAGCCCATTTTCCTTGGAGATATTGCAAACACTAATGCCACAAGGTGTAGAGGTGCCTAGATTCAATAAATATGGAGGAAAGGGAGATCATTCTAACCATGTTAATTCTTATACTGCCTTATGCAGTGACTTTGTCCTTGATGATAAACTCTTGGATAGGCTTTTCCCTAGGTCTTTAAAGGATATTTCCTTAGAATGGTTTTCTCTGTTATGGAACAACTCAATTTTTTCATTAAATTAACTTTTTGAGGCATTTTTCAACCATTTCCAAGTGCATATGACTCCTAATATGACCTTGGCTGACTTGATGAGATGCAAGCAAAAATAAGAAGAAAAGATAACTGGCTTTATCTCATGCTATCAATCGCTTTATTCCCAAATCAATGTCAAGATTCCTGACCCTAACCTTCAAAATATGTTCATAGAAAATTTTAAAATTATGATACAAGATAAGCTTACCATGATGAAAATTCCCTCCTTCATGCACTTGTGTACTTCCCTCCATGATTATCAAAATTTGATTAGTAGTCAAGATACAAAATCCACCTCTAGCCATACTATGAAGTCCAAGTCCGCAAACCAAAATAATTCCCAACCTTTTAGAAAATATCTAGAATAAATTTTTTCTTCAATTCAACCCCCCTCAACAAACAACTCAGAATGTCAATAACCAAGTAGCTATTGTTAAAGTTTCCATACCCTTTAGCTATGGGGACTCGAAAAGACAATTCACTCCCTTACCCGATACCCTTCACAACACAATGACACAACTTTTAGAACAATTATTACCTTGCCTCCCCTTAAACAACCCAATCCTAATAAACCATTTCCCACAAGCTATAGACCAAATTATTACTGCCATTATCACTGAAAAAATGGAAATGATATAGAACATTGCAAGTGTCTTAAACATCTTGTGCAAGACCTCATTGATTCTGGTTGTCTTTCCATTGGAGGTGTTAGTGATCAAGGAAATAAATCCATTTCCCCTCCTAACCAAAACTTTCAATTTCTTACCAACCCTATGCCTAATCATAACATTTCATTTTTCAAAGCTAGTGAAATTGTTAAAAATTGAGGTGTTTTCTTAACCTTCACCAAATCTTCTTCACAACCTACAATAAAACTGATAATTTAACTCTCTTCAACTTGCTTGAGATATATATGGAAACAAACAACTTTTTAAACTCAACATGAGTTACAATTGCAATGCTCAATCCCTATCCCTAAAAGGTGCTCCTATCTCTTGCAAGTAGATTTATGTCGTGAAGAACAATGTCAAAGCCTCATCTTCATGCATTTGGGCATCTCAAACTAAAGTAGAAACTCAACCTTTGTTCTATAAATATCTTCAAGGCTTTATCCTCAAAGTAGGCACCCAAGAGAGGGCCCACTTAACTTAGCCTTCTGAAATATCTTACCATGCAAAGGAGTTAATTCCAAGAAGCCAACCTAGGCACCCAAGTTGGGTCCAAGTCATTTCCTGTTAATTGAAACATTTCTCAACACCATTCATGCAAGAATGGTCATCCCCTATTAACTAAAGGTAGTCCTTGTTATCTATCATGCAACTCAAGTTATTAGTCATGCATTCCAAGTTAACTGAAGTCAACTAGGGGTATGTGCAAGATCATGATGGGCCAAAAAGTGGCAATATGATGGGTATGTGTCGGGTATGTGGCTGATGACTTTTTTTAACCCAAGATTGATGAAATGAAAAGGGTCTTTAAAGGAGATTCTCATCTTTCCACCAATATAAATTATGCTTTACTTTGAATTTAATAAATAATTATTATTCATTTTCTATTTGAATTATGACTAAAGTCCTGATTGATAGGCTTATTGAAAAACATCTATAGCTTTCAAACGATATCACATTTTTTGAATCTTAAAGATGTGTCACATTCTATGCTTCGCATTCTATAGGATTAAAAAACAAAAATTGAATTTCATGAAGTTTTGACCAAGTTAAGGTGGTTAGACATACGAGTTTTTATATTTTTAAAATTTGTAATAAAAAATTCATAATTAATTATCTACTTGGAAAAAAAATACAAAAAATATGCATCACATCGGGACATGAGTTATCTACTTATAACTAAAATCTTATAAAAAATTTTATCATTTTATTGTGGTTAGGGTGGTCAGATAGACAACTACTTCTTATTTTTTCCCTAAAATTTAAGTACTACTGCATTGAAATTTCAAATTTTCACCAAATAGATTATTTTTTTTTTAAATAAACCTAGTAGTTTAAAAACTACATTCAATTTTCTACAGTTTCTATTCTTACATATTTTTGAAATAATATGGATAACTTATTCAATTTTTTACATCAAGTTGCCTAACTTTGATTTTTTTGAATTTTTTGCCACTTAAGGGCCTGTTTTTTCCATGATGATCCTGCACATACCCCTAGCATTCAACTAAAACTAACTAAAGATAACTGAACCATAACTAAACTGAACTGATCTAAACTAAACTAAACTAAACTAAACTAATTCTAAATTGAACTAAACTAAACTAAACTGATCTGAACTAAACTAAACTAAACTTCATGTATGCAAACATCAAACCCTGACTCCTAGGATCGTTACATGCATTCAAAAGTGTTATCTCTTACTTTGAATAGTTAACTAAACTCAAGGTGAGTTTCACCTACCATATAGGTACCCCATGTGCCCCTATTATTCAGGAACTCATATTGGATGCCCTCACATGCTCCTAACATTTAGAATTAATTACAAATGTCAATTAATATGATTATTTCATCAAATATTAATCTCTTTCTAATCCTAGTGTTGAGTAACACTTTCGAAGGACTTAGGAGATACATGAAATAAATATTGTTTAGGATTGAACATAAATGGCATCCTATTTCCAATAGAAAATACAAAGAATAATGTGATGAATTTTGATACAAATGATGATAAAAATGATTCTATTCAACATGATCCTACAGACAATCATCTTATGGATGATATGGAAGGATTGATAGATGTCATTCCTCATAAGGGATAAACTAAGAGTCTCTTGACATTACTTTCTCCTCTAAATATATACTTAAACATGCACCTGATGGTCCTCTTTACATAGCTAGTCGAATATATGACAATCCCACTAATGGGATATTAATAGATCCTATCTATGGAGAGAATCTGATCATCGAGGAATTCCTACTTTTGCATGAACTTTATCAAGATATATATGATAAACCAAAAGCATGGATCAAGACACATGATGGTTTCACTTTCCCTATGATGGGATCGATCACCCTTTCTTTATAAATAGGACTGAAAACATTAGATATCTCATTCTCCATCATCCCACAGTTAGACCAATTTCGTGTGAAGCTAGGCTATCCATGGCTTCACTTCATAAATTTTTTCCCTTTGATTGTCATAAGTGCTTAAATTTTCCCTTTGAAAATGAAATTTTCACCATCCATCACAATGGCTTTAACCTGTTGTCCTACAAAAGAAACTTTTCCTTAGATTTATTTTGGCCAAAGCCTATAGAACCTATCAAACTGCAAGAATAATTCTTTTTCAAATCCTATCAAAAGTTCAAGGCAAAGAAAATAGCAAAATTATCCTTGTGAAACATGCCTCAACCTAAAATTGAGCCTACCATCATTGAAAAAACCATGATTGAGCCTAAAGAAATTCCAAATAACCAAGACCAACCTAAAACTGAAACTTCACGTACTTCCTACAAAAGAACAAGAGATAACAAAAACAATCCTATCATGCCTCCTAGAATTAAAAAAGTTTACAAAGTTAAAAGTAAAGTGGTTGAACAACCTCCCATGGTTCCTTTCATTCCTTCATTTGGGGAAGAAAAGAAACCTATTGTTAATCAGCCCGCTCCTACACAAACACAACTTGAAAATAGAACTAAAAGAAATAGAGGTGCTAGTGATCATAGGCATAGATGACATGCCCTTTCTCGCAAGTTACATGAAGAAATAAAAAAAGAAAATAAAAATCCAAACTCGACTGAATCAATGCATGATGAGTCTATCCCTCCCCAAAACAAAAAGATACTATAATGCAACCACAAAAATAGTTGAACCCTTCCTTGGAAATTATCAATCAACCTCTTGTTGTGATTAATTTAGATGATGATGAAGAGATTAATAAAATTGATGAAGAGGTGCATAATGAATTGAACACATTGTTTTCCTCTTCCATGAGCTTAAATGATAATTCTCCTAAAAATAATGTTGAACTTGACCTGATGGCCCTAGTCTGTCACTTGCTATCATCCCTTTGGCTAGTTGTATGCCTTCTGTATACAATGAACATGATTGGGATGCAGATGACCTGGTTTAGGTTGACCCACATATGCCTTACTAATTTCTTTGCATCATTTCTTTTTCTTTTGCATGATTGCATGTGTGTATTGTGATCCCTCGTGCTATTATGTTTGATGTATCTCTCTCTCTTTGTGGAATTCCTCTATTTTTACCTTCATTCTTCTCTATGTAGTAAACCTTTTATCTTTTTTCCTCTTATATTTTTTCATTTGTCTTTTGTTTTCCTTTTGGGGATGACACAAGGCATCAAGATATTCATGTCTCTTCCATGTTGACCCAAAAAAATTTCCTTTACTTTTCTTAATATTTATTCATTTTTCTAGTGGTTTCCTTTTGGGGATGACACAAGGCATCGAGACATTCATTTCTCTTCCATGTTGACCCAAAATATTTTCCTATACTTAATTTTTTTTTTTTCTTGTGTTTTCCTTTTGAGGATGACGCAAGGCATCAGGACATTCGTGTCTCTTCCATGTTGACCCAAAAGGCTTTTCTTTGTTTTCACTCTCTTTGTGTCATTCTTCCAGTTCTATGTGTATTTTGGGAATGATGACAATTCTGAGCTTTCTTAAGAAAATTGTAGAAAGAACATCTTGACCCCAAATCCATAGATCCCTTATGTGTTTGGATTTTCATTTTTGGGGGAAACCCCTTTCTCTTTTCTTGTGCATGACGTAGCTTTATTTTGAAGCATATGACTTGGCATAGGGCTTTCCAAGTTAGCTCTCATGTCTTCCTTTTTTTTTGAATTTATCATTTGCTACTTTAAATTAATTGCTCATAGTATGGTGTTTAGCAATTTCTTTAAAGTGGGGGCATACATTGGCATCATTCTTTTTCATTTTATTATTTTTCTTCTTTCTTTTTCATGGTTCATGGTAAATTCTTTTTACTTTATGCAATGCATTTCTCGCTTTGTGGATGACATTGGTTGTGATTTCCCTCAATAGCATGATCTCCCTTAGCATATTATATTCCTCTTAGTGGCTTGATACAACACACTACATCCTCTAGGTTGTGAATCTTCTATTCTTTGATTGGTCCTCTCTTGGAGACATTAGGCATAATGTTCCCTAAGTTAAGACCTCACATGAAATAAGCAAGACTCCTTTGAGTGTTCTTTACATTTCACATGTGAATTTTAAGTTATATGGCCACCTTGCATAACACAACTTGCATGCCTATAGATCCATCTTGTTTCTTCATGAGCTCCAAGAATACAAAGTTTTTCTTGTCTCATGAAGCTCGAAGTTCATTGTTGTGTGGCAACTTAACAAAAATATTAGGAGTTTTAACTTTGGTATGGTTTTGATGGGAAGTTGAATGAGGGCATGAATTTCCCTTATCCACTCATGTGTGTGAGTGCATACCGGTTGTGTGTGTATGTGTCTCACCTTCTCAAACTTCTCACCCAGTGGAAAACCTAGAGTTTTTTTGCCCCAGAGTGAGCATTCTTTTGGATAAACAGCCTAGATATGATCAACATCACGTTGGAAAAATAGTCGAAGCTTGATCCACCCCTTCTTTTAGTTTTTCTCCTCTCCATATCTTTGGCATTGTATGCATCTTGTGCCTTGTTTCTTTTTATATCATTTTCATGTGTGTTCTTTTGTGCCTATGTTGGTTTTCCATAGGACCTTGGTCTTGGGGGCTTGTGCAATCCTCTTGATCATAGCCATCCTATCTTACCAACATTGGTGCATTTGAACCCCTCTTGTTCATGGTCGTCCTATCTTACTAGCATTGGTGTATTTAGTCTACTTTAGTGTGAGTTAGTTTTTTGGGTCTCAATCCTAATTTCATGCCTTTCTAAGCATATTTGAAATTGCTTCCGTAAATTATGCCTAATGGGACTCATTTTCCATCTTGGTAGAATGAGTCCCGTGTGGCCCAAAATTAAAATTAATTCAAATTTTTGGTGGGATTTTATCCTCCTAGATCTGATGTCATCTTTTAGTGTTGTAATTTCAAGAATTCCTGCATAAATAAGTATAAATACAAGTTTATTTCACTCATTTTTCACCTAGCCAATTGAATGAGCATTCTTATAGAAAGTTTGAGTTCACAAGAGCATTCAAAAGTCTTCAAGAATAGATTATCAATCATTTTAGAGCATTCTTTAATCATCAAGAATCATGTCAAAGTTTTCATGCATCATGTTTATTTTAGAGCTAACAATTGTGATGTAGGGTTTTATGATTCAAGCTAGCATTTCCTTCAAGATCTATCACATTCAAGCAAGATTCAAGATCTACATCTATTGGAGGCATCTCATACATGTTCTCATCATCTTATTGATAGGGTTTGGTGAGTTGCAACATCATATCTTGTTCATTCATCATTCTCCATTCCTATTTCATTCTATTTCAAGGTTTGATTACCAAAATGGGGCTTAACCAAGGAAAACCCCTATCCACTAATAAAAAAATAATGTTCCCTCTCTTTTGTGTGTGATTTGTAGGTTTAGGTTGAAGACACATTAAAGAGAAAGTTTGGATAAAGTTGTCAAAGTTGTCATCAAGCATTGGAGAACATTGGAGAACACCTACAAGTTGATTTTTAGAGATTCGAATCTGGAAACCTAAAGAATCAGATTGAGAAAACTAAGAATAGTAGATTCATACTTTGAAGTTTTAAAAAACCCTAACTGTACTCATTCACCACTTCTTGCGAATGAGTCCCAATTTAGGTTAAAATTCAAATTTCTACATATTCAGATACCTATTTGCCAGATTCTTGTTCCTGCACAGAAACCCAGATATGGGACTGATTCACCTAGCTTGATGAATGAGTCCTACTCAGAATTAAAGTCAATATTTCCAACATTTTAGAGCTCCATTCAGTCATCTTAAGATTACTAGGTGCACACATTTCATCTTATAGCTTTTTGTTTTGTTTTGCATACTTTTCTAGGTCATTTAGTAAGTCAGTGCATCATACTAGGTTTAAGCATTTCACCTTGCATTTCATTTATCTTTTTGAGCCATAGCTTGGTGGTGAACCCCTCATTAATTTACAATTAGCCTCTAGGACAGCCTTATTGCAAGATCTCTTTCTCCTTTGCATTTAGATCTCTAAGGTTATCCTTGAATGAAATTTGAGAGTGGGTGTGCTTTATGTCCTAAACCATATGAAACTCATGTTAAAAGACTTGTCAAAAGTATAGGGACATATGTCTTTCAATGTATAGCTCTTTTTAGTGTTAATATTTTTGATTTCTATGTTTGCTATATATTGTTGTAACTCTTGATTTGTTTTCCCAAGTCATTTGTAGATGTTGATGGAGGTGCACTTGTGTGAATGTAATATTGTTGTTTATGTTGATGCTGTTGAGGTTGAATTGGAGGTATAGGCATGAGTTGCATACTTGAGATACCCATGTTTAGGTGATATCTAGAAAAGGTAAGGGATTTTGGGGTGTAGCTTGCTCTTGGAGCATCTCTTTTATAGGATTCCATTAAAATTTGGACGTGTGAGGGGGAGGTTGTGGTGAATATGCGAAATTAGCAGCCACTTTTTCTCTTGATGTTTGAGGTGTATTTTGTGATAATGTTTGCATTGGATTGGGTTGGCTTGTTTCTAACCACATGTCAAGGTTAGTAAGATCTACATCTTTGATAAGGTGAGTGAGTATTTTAGTACCCCCTTGAGCTAACATTTGGAGATAATAATTGGGATTGTTCTTGAATAAGCATTCTAGCATCTTCATTGCTCCAGGGTCTTGTTCAAATTGTTGCATGTTTTCTAATGTCCTCATCCACCACATAAGTTACCCTTAAATGATATTTATCAAATATGGGTGGATTTGAGGTTGCTCCATGCTCATATTAACCCGCACCCATGCTTGTCAAAATATTTGACTCTTGTTTATGGGACTCCATGTTTTTCTTATATTGAGATCTAGTAATTGGCATATGCAATATAAGACCTTAGATGAATTTAAGATTTTCTTTCAACAATTTTGATATTTATTTCTCTAAACCAAAATTGAGGTCAAAGATAAGTTGGATCTACAAAATATAATAATGATATTAAGAGATAAAATGATAGATCCCACTTGAACTAGATTTATGAGTTCAAGCAAGGAGATTTTGATAAATTTCCCTTGAACTTGACTTATGAGTCCAAGAAAACTTGCTAAAGAGTGGATATTCCAAACTAAAGAGTAGCCTTATTACTCTCAAGATGGTATATCCACAAATGATATGATATGATAAATCTAAATGATAGGAGATACAATTTGAAATTTGATAAACTTTGATAGTGATATGACATATACCAAAAAGTAATCCATTCCTCAAATAGTATCAAGGACAATAAGGTAATGCCAATAAAATATCTATTTAAGCTCTATTTATTTGATAGTTTGAGATTTTACCTTTGATTTTCACTTTGTCTTGGAATATTTTTTTTTTAATGATTTTTGAGATTTTTGCAATTTGTTTAAAGATTAGACACACAAAGATATGATGGAAAATACAATTTCGTAGGATCAATTTTGAATGTATATCTCCCCTTCAGTTTCAAGTAGAGATGGTGATCTAAACAATCAAACACGCAAGACACATTAACAAGCCTACTTAAATGTGTATGGCCAATAAGTTTTTTACTAATCTTTACAAGCTCAACTAGGGGTATCCTCTAGATATATCACAAGGGTATATGAGGCCTATTAGAATTGGCTATGGATGCCAAGATCTAGAGACCAAATGGAAAGCACAAAAAGAGAGAGAGATGAATATGACAAGAATAAATTGTATTCAATGTCAATGATATGAGATGATTGTGATTGTTCAATGAGAGACCCCTTGGTTATATAGCCAAGGTGAGATGCAAGATGTCATAGGATTATGACAAGTGTATTAATCATATGACATGAGACAACTAATCACACTTACCTAGGTTCACATGTAGTAGTTGTCAAAGGATAAGATAACAACTAATGACAACTAACACCTCCTAGAAAGATTCCTTCCTAGGACCTAAGTAAACTTAACTGACATGTAAATAAGTCCCCTAGTAATGAATGAACTAGGTACAAGACTTTATTTACACCAACACGCCCCCTTAAGTGCAACTTAGGGAGTAGTAGATTATTATTCAAATGACACAAAGATGCAAGAATGGGTCCCGGCTACTAGGCCATGTTAGGTACCCATGTACATGCAAATGAAATCAATGCAAACTCTCACAAATGGAGAAAAGGAGAAAACCCAATGGGACAAAACTCCTCCCCAAAAGAGAGATGAAATACAAAAAAAATGCTCTCAATGAAGAATGAGAAGCTAAAAACCCCACATGAGGAAAAATACCCCCCATAAGAGAGGAGTAGAAGAGAGATAATGCAGCCCCCCCTCAATGTTGAGTCTCCTACAATGATGGTAGAAGCTTGACATTGAATGTTGAAGATGATCCAATCTCGCCCAACAATATTCCTCCCCTTAGGAAGAAACAAAACCATGGATGTTTGTATGATATCAGGAATATGGATGATGTATGATGATGTTTCTGAAGCATGCTCAAGTGTCTCCATGTCAATTTTGAAAGATGACACACTCCAAAAAGGCATTCTAGGCCACACAAATGAAGAGGACAATCCAACATCTAGTAGAGATGAATGCAGAACATGGTCCAAAGACAAGGATATCCCCTCTGAAGACAAAGAAGCCTCCTCCAAATGTTTTCCAAAAGTATCCACACTCACACCAATCTACAAAGAATGATCATGTAGATAATGAACAAGAGGTTCAAGGTGTTCCCTCACAACAACTGAAGAAGGTTCTTCTCCATCAAAGAGAAGATGAATTTCATCAATGGTGTCCTCCAAATCTGCAAGATGAGACTCCACAAACAAGTCTGAAATACCTATTAGGAAGTCATCCAAAGTAGCCATATCTAGAAGACTATGTATATCCTTCTGCACTGAATCACAAGGAACCCAAACTGTGGAATCAAAAGTAGATCATCAACTGCAATAGTAGATGGAGGAGATGAAATGCATGGTTCAAGTACTGGATTTGATGTGAGAATTCCCAAGTTCAAGAAGCCAAATGCCTCCTCTGAATCATGGTTCATATGATCAACAGTCGTAGGAACAAAGTCATTATCAAAAGAAAATAGTGCAAAGGTATACAACCAGGATGAATGATCAACCACCCCAGTAGCAATGATCTCTGGACTAGCCAAGTCTCGAATGATGACCGAATTAGGTGTGAACTCCATAGTTCTCCCATCTCCACCATGTGTAATCTGATATATGGAAAGAAGATTGTTTGTCAAATGAGGAACACACAAGACATCCTAAAAAGTGTTGTCCCCAATTCTAATAGATCCCTTCCCAATTACACTCATGTATGTATTTTTTCCCATCAAGATAGGAGACATAGTACAAGGCTAAAATGAAGAGAAGATAGTCTGTGAAGATGCCAATTGATGAGATGCTCCTGAATCTAGAAGCCATCTACCTGATCCTGGACCTAAAAGAGCATAAAGAGCTTGTCCTTTATTTCCTGATGTAAATGCTTGACCTTTTTCCATTTTATACTGTTTTGAAGGAGGAGGAGATTCAGACATTCTAGAAGGTAAATCAATGTGCTTCTTTTTGAGAAGATGCTTCAACTCATCAATATCCTTCTTATAACAATAATGTTCTTCATGTCCATCCTTCTTGCAATATGCACAAAAAGGCCTCTCCTTCTTAGATGCTTCCCCTTTGGAAGAGGATTTTTTCTTTGATTGATCTGAATGTGGATTATTCTTTGCTTTCTTTTGTTTCTTATCTGATTTTGATTCTTTCACCAACAATGCCTAAGATTTAGAAGTCTTGATGATACCCATTGAGATAAGCTTTTGTTGCTCATGTATCAACATCTCATAAAATGATGCAAATGAAGGTGTAGTATATGTAGGCCCCATAGTCAATCTATGAGTATGAAAGCTAGAAACAAAAGAATCATAATCAAGACCAAGTTTGTTCATTGTATTGTAGACCAACTGAATGTCCTTTTTATCAATTCCACGTGCTTTACATTGCTCTCTTAGATCATTAACCTTAGTGATGTAGTCTTGGATGTTTTCAAAGTTCTTAGGATCAAGATTCATCAATTCATTATCAATTTGATAGCTTCTTACTTCATCTGTAGTACCATACAATGTTTTCAATTTGTTCAAGGCTTCATGAGAATTTTTACATGATTCAATTTGGAACAACAAATATTGAGAAACAAGTCTATGAAGACACCCAAGAGCTTTGGTATGTTTGATCATCCATTTTAACTTTTTATCTGCATTTGTAGGTTCGGGTACCTTATTTTCAATGTATAGAGTGTGATTTTTTGTCATTAGAATACTCCATGCATTTTGATGCCATGTTGAATAATTATATGATGTGAGCAAAGGAACCTTAAAATGATCCATGAAAATGAAGAGAGAATAAGCAAAAAGATTAAGACAATGCACCAAGAGAACCCCCCAAATAACTCAATCAAGAAACCCCCCAAGCAATATCTGATTTGGCACATTATATTTAGTCTGTTTATAGTTGGTAGATGCCAAAAATAGCAAGCTAGACTTGATCTTAGTGCTTACAGATGCCAAAATAGGCCACAGGTTGAAGTAAAATTTTTGGTACAAAATGAGATCAATCTGATCATACCACTGAAAAGTACAGAAAAAAATCATGCACTTTCAAAAAACATTACACCCAAAAATGTTACCGTAGGAGCAAGATATGAGCTTTCGAAGTTCCCAAAATGAGGATGAAGTAGAAACACTAGAAAATTATTGCACCACTATGTAGAGCATGAAAACTTAGCCCAAATAAATAAAAAAATCTTGAAAAAAGGAGTCAAAATGACTGAGATATGGCCTTTTGAAGTCAAATTGCAAATTCAAAAAGCCCAATGGAGAGGGAGGAAATTTTTTTAAGGGCCTGCTAACATCATCGGAACACGGGCTTAAATTTGACATTCTTGGGAACATCTTGGATTGGCTCCCCTCTTAGAATATTATATGCGAATATTCTCCTAAGAATATTCCTTCTACTACTCTCCATGGCTGGTTTGAATTTTTGCTAGAATTTCTTGAATATGTCAGATTTAAATGCAAATGGCCACTGATAGAAAAATGCTTGCCGGTATTTATATTTTGATCGAACGATAGTGTAGACATGCAAAATTAGCATTATGCATTCATCAAGTAAACCAGGTTTCATATTCATCCGCTCATTAAATAAATCAAACGTAGCAAATCCATTCACTAGGTAAATTAGGTCTTTAATTCAATATCTAAGGATTATCCACTTGAATTGAATAAATTAACTTTATTTAATTTAAGCCTATCATTCCCTCTTTGATTAAATAAATCAGGACTTTATTTAATTTAAATCCAATTCATATTTCTCCTTTTCTGATTTAAATAAATCAAAGAGGTCAAAATCATTAAATCACCATTAAGCTAAGCTAATCCTGATTAAACTAACCTAACTACCCATCACATCCTCTAGATAATCCCACTTGCACAAATAAATCAATTTATTGATTTATTTAAATTAGCATTTTCACTCAACATGACATCTTTGGGGAATATTCCCTCAAGTTTGAAAAATATGACAAGTTCATTTGTCCCTCCAACATTGCATTTATTACTCATTTTCTTGTCCCCCTCTCAAAATTTATTGCACAAATTTGAATTTGAAACTCCCTCTCTTGGGAACATTTCCCAAATCTTGCACAACCTTTAGCCTATCACAACTTGACAAGTGGCCTTCTTCCATTGGTCTACATTTAGTCCCAGATTCACCCATTTGGTCAATATCTCATCGAAATAATCTATAAATGGAGAGCTTCATTCATCAACAAATCCTCCACAATCTTAACATCTCATCTCCACAGCTCCACAAATCTCCACAATCTCATACAAGGTTAATCTATTCAATGGAGAGCTAATCTTTCCCATCTTATCATCATCTTCATAGAATCTTAACATCAAGCTTAAGCAAGGATTGGGAAAGGGCTATTTTCAACAATAGCACTAATCCACTATGGGATAGGATTAATTTCATGTTTTCATATGCTTTTTGTTTGGTTTCCATTGTTTCATTTTATTGCATATTTAGCATGATTTAATATCTCATATGGATGCTTGATTTGTTGTATTTGACTTGGAATTATTACTAGTGTTCATTGAAGTTGAAATATTTGTAGGTTTAGCAACCACATCTGGCGCTAGAAGGAGGGCTTGAACCTTATTTTCTTCACAATTGCACACAGATTTTCTTTACATTTGCTCATATTTTTTTTTCCTTTTATACGTTTGTTGTGCATTGTTTATTAGTTGGGCATTCGTGGAAGTTTCTATATCCATATTACCTTTCTTTGAATAGTTTTTATATAACACGCCTTGTCTATACTCCTGCGGCATGTTCTAATCTTGACTATAGCCTTGGGCATTACATAGTTGAAGTTTGTTCACAATTTTAAATCTGCGCCATTCCTTATTTGAAAATTCCTTGCAAATGCTCAGTCCATACATTTTAGTCACTGACCAGAATATAAACCAAAATAAAATTATTGTTTTACTAGTTTTCATTGATTGAAAAGGCTAGCTTGGGATTTGAGCTCATAGCAGATGGTATCTTTTTATATCTGATGCAAATTTGATTGAACACGAGCTATTTATGATAAGTAAGTTGTGTTCACTTATGGCGTGTTTTCACCAATTATGTTGAACATTGAATCTAATTGCATTTTATATTGTGGCACTATTTATTCTCAATCTTTAATGTTGCATATCATAGATGACCATCAATCACTGTCTATTATCTTCGATTGACATCCATCCATATTGAAAAGAAAATAGGGGTTTAATACTTTGAAATGCATTTATGAACCATGGAGCCACGTTTTTGGATGTTGGACGCAACTTTAAGCCTGCCAAATGCATTTGCTTGAAAGCTTTCATCTGCTGTTCTCTTCGTATGCTATTTTGTTTTTAAGGAGCTGAAGGTTTGCAATGTCTAATTTTATTGATAGAGCATTCTTAAAGTAATCATTTTATGCTATGAGGCATCTGGACAGTCTAGTGTTAGGCACATTCATTTATGAGCTTGTCTTTTCTTTAGATGTTTTTGAACACCAGGGAAAATGGCATCGCTATAACTTCTGAAAAGGAAAGGTTTCAAATCTATTCTTTTTTTTATAGTTAATGATCCTTGCCTATGCGTCTTTCTTTGTTTCCTACTCCCTCCAACTCACACGCAAAAGCTTGAAATTTATTAAGTTCTAAGTTAGAGATAGCTAGAATCCACCTTTGGTGCAGGAGACATGATGACTTTTGTTGTGTACCTTTTGAAAGGGCGTGCTTGAAACTAATATCGATGTTGCATATTTGTGGTTGATATCAAAACTCAAATTTGACAAATATTAAAAATAGGTTCTAGTTGGCTCGAATTCATACTTCCATAAAGCCAATCACTGTTCAAAATTGGAGGAATGTCAAGGTCTGGTAGAGATCACAACCACCACCCCAAAATCTTCTTCTTTTTTTTAATTTGCCTATTTCTTAAACAAGGTTGGTGGGCATAGCTTTAAACTAGTCAAATATGTTATGATAGAAGTCCTAGCGTCAAGTGTCAAAAGCTTCTTTTTTTTTCTTTGGGGACCTTTGTTAGTTTTCCTTTTATAAGCTTGCTAAAATGGATCCTTGTGGACATAAATCAAGAGGTTGGTCATACTCTCGTTTCCTTTTTATCAAGGAAATCATTATATGATACTTTCTTTTTATGCTTGACTTAAATACATGATTTTATTTTGTTTTGAAATCCATTTTTTTTTATGAAGCAAGTATAAAGGAAAGTGTCTTGACATTTTATCATTTATTCAAAGGAAATCATGTGCAAACTAAAAAATGTATTAACATCTATCATTAAATCAATGACAAATGTCAATTCAATTGGACTTTACTTCACTCTTTAAGAGAGATTTCTCTAAATAGATGGTAAGTTTTGTATATGTCTTTATCATTTTACAATATATGCATAACTTTTAATGGTGATGGAATAAGGTACAATGAAAATGAGGAAAGCGAAACGAAGATAAGGAAAGAAAAAGGATAACGAAGGACAAAGAAGGAAAAGGGAAAACAAAAAGAGGAGAAGTGATGAAGATGATGTTTTGAAAGATTTAAAGTGTTTTTTAACACTTTAGTGCTTTTTTAAAACACTCTTCACGAAATTGTCATCTTTTCATTCTTAGGAAAATAATTTTTATTTGGGTTTAAAAAGAACGCTTCAATTCTTTGTTGCAAAGGGTTAAAATTGAAACTTAGACACCTACTAGATTACAATTTGGGCTAAAATTGAACAAGCAACTTCACACTTGATATTGGTGTTTAAAAACAAATCAAATCATTGCTTTGAAGGATAAAATGAATGTGTGACTTTATTGTTTTGTAATTATTTACACAAAGTAATATCATCAAAAGACATATGCGTTTCTCTCGTGCCTCATGGTGATCTTGAGAATCAAAAGGTTTTTTGTGACATTAAGTTGTGTAAATAATTTCCCATACACACTTCGATTTGGGTTTAAAATTGAACATCTTGTGCGAGTGTGAGTAGAGCATCATTGCGTATATTCTCTTTCTTTGTGGCATCAAAGATTGATCGAGTTACAAATTTTGTCTTTTCTTGCTTTTGTTTATCCTAGAGGGCCTGCCTTGGGGAAAAAGTACTCACCCAAGGGAACAACTCAACCTGTAACACTCTAAAGCCAAGAGTATTTCCAACTGGGACATCAATGTGGGTATTGGAGTAAATGCCAGTATCACGCTGTTGGCTTCGACGAGATGGATCCAAAAGGGGACTCTCGCCGTATGGGTCAATCTCCATGAACAGAAATTTTGAACTAGAACCCTTGTTTTGTAGTGGCCTATTGATCCATTGAGCGAGTTTATCAAAGTGGTGCATTGGAACTTAGCTTCCAAGAAGTTACTTGCCATGTCCGATCTTGGTTGAAATATAGAGGTTAAGACTTCATTCTTAACATACCTTTATATTTTTTCCTTGGTTGCATGTAAAATCATCTCTTCTACGAAGGGCATGAGGCAAGCCCACCAAGAAAAACGTACCAATTGAGCTAGGATGTCATATTGCTTGTGGTTTGAAAACACAGTGCTTTAATTGAAAACATTGGAAAACCAACATTCAATGAATCATCCAAATTGCAAACCCTTTAGGAGAGACAAATATCCTTGAAAAAATTCACATGTTATTGCTTTCCCTTGGGATTCGTATCCTTAGAGGCATCTAAACATTTGGATTTCATCTCAATTTGCTTCTACTAAAGTCAACTTTAGGTAACTCTTGCCTCAAATTTCCTTGGTTTCCGCATAATACACTTTGTGGGATAAGGGGAAAGTTGAGACATTAGACATCTAGATTCAAAATCTAATCAAGAGTGTGTTTGTGGTAAGAAGATCCATTAAGCAAAGATTGAATCAATTGGACCCCACACATGTGCTTGGCATCTTTTGGTCATATGGTTTTAATGCAAACATTGGTCTTTTGATTTTGAATTACTCTTAGAGAAAGGAATGTTCTTCACTATCATGACCTAGTAAACAAGTCCTTCCTAGGTTCATTTAGGAGCAAATCAAACACTTGAACCACCCCAAACATTTATCATCTTCACCCCAAACAACTTTAGAGCTTTGGAAACATTATTCTAGACTTGGGTAAATCATCATCATCAATCACCTTGTTTAGTTAGGTGTATGGGAATGCATCCTTTCTCATACATTTAATTGAATTAGCAATCCTTTGAACAAATTCATCCTAAGATCACATCCAACATATTAGGGTTTAGAATTTCATTATCTAAATCAAAACAACCAAAATCAAACCCTAAGTCTTGCATTGATCCAAAGTCTCTAAATAGTCAACACTCATATCATTTACACATTTCATCCTTCATCTCGTCATTAAGTTCTAAGAACCGTAGAGGTCACTTTTGCAACAAGGTCAAAACACAAGGAGAACATGGAATACAAACTTGATCCATACATCATGAGTAATCCAAATCAATTAAGCTATCAAATCCTTACAACATCGATTGATTATCAAAACTCACACTTACACAATCCATACATGGGATCATTACCTTCTACAAATGTCAATGGCACAACAAGTGTAAGTATGCCAAAATCAAAGATTGGAACACATTTCCCGATGGTAGATCTAAATCCAAACCTACAAGTCTATCAACCAAACAATCAAAGCATGAGCCTTCAAATGAACAACGTCATTTCACCAAATCCCTACAAGCCAAATGAGAATGTACCAAGCCCAAGTTTTTGAAACATCAATCCGACAAACTTTGGGATGGATACATTTGAAAAACATACAAATATTCCAAACATGAACAATGGTCAATTTCAACCTATCATGCCAAATCTGAATACCATCCCAAATCAAAACATTGTCCAAATCAAAAAAAATTGCTTAAACAAAAACCAAATCAACTATATCAAGGGAGTCAAGATCGAAATCAAGATCAAATTTGGCAAGATCAAATTGCTACACTTACCAAAATAGTTGAGTCATTACGCCAAGGGAAATCTCCACCACCATTACCTATATCATTCCTTGGTTTAGGGCTTCCCCCTTTACCTAGCACTAATCACTCCATCCAAATCAATCCACCTAACATCAATCAAGCCATCACATCAAATCCTTTGAATATACCATCAACATCGCACCAACAGATGGTATTCAATCAAGCAACAATGTTGATCCCAACAAATCAAAATATGGTCTCCCAAGGACTTATCACCTCGGTCATTCTGACCCTTCCTATCACCTCGATCATTCCAACAACCACTATCACACCCATCATATCTCAATCCCTCACTACCATGATCGCTCCAAGCGTATCTCAACCACTTGTCACTACATCCAACACAATTCCAATCCCACCACCACTACCACCAAAACCAAATGCAGCAAGACAATATAACATTGTACTGAAAGCTCACCAGGCCTATCAAACGGCCATCTAACAATATCTAGCCACACAACAAGAAAGAAAAGCTCAACAAATGCAAAAAGCCTCTCAAGCTGCCTAACAAACACAAGAACAAACACAAAAAATGACAACTGTTGAGAACAATGATCAAGATCAATCCATCACTGAGCACCTTGAAGCTATGTCTACTTCATCCAATGATCAAACCGACATATGTCAAGAGTCACTTTTCAATCATGATCAAAATCCACCAACCAACAATGATCCAATCCAAGAAATGTCAAGATCATTTGACCATATGGTTCAAGACATTGGAAATACCTCCACCATAATTGTTGAAAACAATGATCAAGATCTCTCCATCGAGGAGCACATTGAAGATGTTTCCACCCCATCTGATGATCAAATCACCATACATCAAGAGCCACTCTTTAGTGATCTATTTCAAGGAGTGTTAGGATTATTTGATCCTATCAACATAATGTACGGACCATCAACCAATGATCATATTAAAAATGTCTATATATTGCCTTATGAGTTAAAGGACATATCTCAAGAATTTATTCCAAAGCATGATCAAAATATTTCTCCAAGGTCTAGCAATGGTCCTTTCCAAGACAAGTTGACATCCTTCGACCTCATGGCTACAAATATTGAAGGAACCCTGAACTTGACACTTGAGGATATTGAACCACTTACCATGTCTAATGACGACATCCAAGAACCCTTTGTAAGCAATCCATCCTTTGAAACTGATCCATGTCAAGAACTTGATCCAAAGCATGTTGAAAGCAACCTTGAAATCATTCAAGATCAAGAATTTGTATCTTCAAGATACTACAATAATCTAATGGACACTCTCCTATCTATGCAAGATGATCATATCCATGTAGAACATACTCCTCTATCTACCCATGAGATGCTTTCTACGGATGGACACATAGATGATCTCCATTCATAACAGGATTCCTTTACTCCTGATATTATTACAAAAAAAGAGCAAATTATTGATTCCTATAGTCAAACTGAGTTGCGAACATCAAGATCAGATATATCCAAAATCCAGACTGAAGACATCATGTATGAAGATATCCAGCATTATCCACTCAAGGAAACAAGTCAGATAGAACATGATATTCTAGAGTTAGCGGAGTGGCAAATGGAAATAACGTCACCTACAGTGGTCATTTATCAGAGAATTCATTCTAAACAAAAGCTCTTGGAACAAGAAAAATCAAAGCATGAAGGTACTACTACCACCATACTGGAGGCAACTTTTTTCTAATGCAAGCATCAACATAGGGAGCACGAAGAATCTTTATGATGAAACCATTGCCAATACTACAACTAGCCACGTCATGAATCTTCATCCACCCATCACCCCATTCATGAATTGGGACCAACATCAAAGGAAATATTTGAATCAAAGTACGAAGAATGTTATCAAAGCAAAAGAAGTTGAGAAGCATAATGGACAAATCGAATACGCATGGATACCAAAACATACAAAGAAAGATTATCCCTATCGAACTCCATCAGTCAAAGAAACTATGGGGAAAAATAAAAAAGGGAAAAGTATCCATCAAAGATGTCCGCAAAAGAAAAATCAGGCTTTTCAAGCGATGTACAAAGTGTATCAAGCAGTTGGTCCTAATTCCATGCACACTTTCATATCCACCCATCATTGCTCATCTTCCCAAGTTTGGAGAGTCAAAGATCCAAAACTGTCAACCAATCCATCTTTTACCCCAAAACACACTTCGTCCATGCCTCCACGCATGATATCCAATTCTCACATTGACCATGTATTGGCAACAACCCTTCATCATAAAGATTTTGAAGGCACTCTATCGCGATGTGCGCACAAAGACAAAGTCAACTCCGATATCGATGAAGCAAATTAGGAAACTCAAAAGTTGCATTCAAGTGCACATATCTTAGCAAAGCAACTTCTTCAAGTAGGATACCATTGGCATATCATGACAGGGGCATCTACATGAGTTTAAAATCTTTCAGAAAAATCAAAAAAGAAAAAAAGAAAAAAAGAAAAAAAAAAATCAGAAAAAGGATTGAAAATAGTCAAGAGAAAAATCATCCTCTGGTGAAAAACCACATGGGCGGCGCTTTGGGCAAGACCATGATGAAAACTTGGAAAACAGGCATCATGTGTAGAATTGAGCATCTACATGCGCTAGTTCAGGTGAAAGCATCTCATTCCATCCATAATAAATTGAGCATTCCATCCATCTTATCCATAATAAATCCATTCATCCATGAACCATTTATGCAATCCATCGTCATCCATTGGCATCCATCATCCAAGTTATCTTGATATTGACAAACTTTGGTGCATAGTTTATGCTTGCTTATTGTAAATATCTTGATGTGGGCCGTTTTCATTTGATCTTATCATATGCAGCATTATCTGAGCCATGAAGCATTATCCAAATGAGCATTCTTTATCCGAACACCTTATCTTATCACAAGATAATCCATATCCATATATCCATACACCTATCCGAGCATTCATCCATCACATTCCATACATTGCTAGACATTGGGGGCAGATATCTCGTATCTTGCTTCAAGAATAAATCTTGGTCTATAGCCTCTAACTTTTGTGGTGATCCAAACATTGGCAAACAAGAAATCAAATTGATTAAGCATTTGTGATCCAGAATCCAAATCACTAGCCCATGGCATATTTTGATGAATAAATGTTCCTTATCAAGCTTCATCTTTCATCGAACATCAAGCCAAGTAATCAATATCAGTCACATCTAAGTTGCACATCAACATCACATCAAATCATCCAAACATCTTTTGTTCCAAACCAAGCTTCAATAATCTTGATCAATCGAATCTAATCAATCCATAATCTTGGGATATCCTTCCTGATCATTGTGTTGCTTAACACTATCCTTGCATTGTTGTGCATCCTCAACAATGTTATCATCATCAATCCTGATCAAATCAAATCCTTGCATTGTTGTGTAACCTCAACAATATTATCATCATCATCATCAATCCATCAATTTGATCAGTCAACCTTAGCTTTATTTTCAACAAAATCCAAAATAGAGAACTGATATCATTACACATGTCCATATCCAAGATGTCAAAATCATGCGAAAAATCCAAAAACATCCAAAACATCAAAAAATCCAAAAACACTCATAAAACAGAAAACATCAAAAACATGGGAAGCGGAACTATGTCGTCTCTGAGCTTAAACATAGGCAAGGCTAATCTTTGATCAGCCCTCGAGACAAAAAATCCAAAAACATTCGAAAAATGCAAAATCCAAATTTTTTTTTGAAAAATCAAAAAATCAAAACATTTGAAAAAATCCAAAAACCCAAAAACAGCCTCAAAACATCCAAATATTTGAAAAAATCCATCCATCCCATTTCGATTTCACCCATGATAATCAATCATCCATAATAAACTGATTGTCACCTTCATCCTTTGGCAACATAAACATAAACAATCACAGCAATCAGCAAAAGCAAGCTTCAATCGCAAAATCAAAATTGAAACAACAGACCTCTAAAACAAAATAAAACTCTTGATCATTTTCAGACATGTTAGTCAACCTTATATCAACATCCTATCAATCAACTTATCAAACCATCATCATCCTATACAATGCATGTCCTAGGATATATCATTCCAACAATGGGCATCATTTTGGATATCACTTTGGATTCTTATCCTATCAAAACAAATCCCTTTTAGCTAGAGATATGAAGAACATAATTAACTTGTT
This sequence comes from Sequoia sempervirens, assembly GCA_007258455.2. Taxonomy (NCBI): domain Eukaryota; kingdom Viridiplantae; phylum Streptophyta; class Pinopsida; order Cupressales; family Cupressaceae; genus Sequoia; species Sequoia sempervirens. Next base: position 650,040 of record VDFB02380835.1, on the reverse strand, counting down.
TGTGTACTTGGTCTTTTAAATTTTGATTTATCTTATTGCGCTCATTCCAAGGACCTCTCGATGATATCCAAAAGAAAGATTTAGAGAGATAGGAATGGGGAAACGATCATTATCTTTTGTCTGCTATGCTTGCTGGACGCTCTTGTAAAATAACTTGGAGAATACTTGCTTTGTTAGGTACATCCTCACAAGGTTTAAGTATGTCAAGTGTGAACAAGAATATTCCTATCTGCTTGTCGAGTCAAAGTCCATCGTACTAGGTACAATGCCATCCTGGTTCTTTATACCTTGATGCATCATACCTATGTGTGTTATCAAACATAAGGTAAGTAGCCCTTTTAAAACCCAATCCTTGATAAGAAAATCATCATCCATATATCATCATCTATCATCATCATCATCATCTCTAATAAAGTCTCATCAAATCATGGACTTGTTGGATCCTCTTGTCATCATCTAATTTCTTCTTGTCCGCACTAACATCATGTCATAAATAGTTAATCATCATCAATAGGACATCCATCTTGCATCCACAAACCATCAGTATTCTGCATATCATATCATAGCACATCATCATCATAATATAGATCTGTTAGTCTAAGCATTTGCATAAATCATACATTTTCATAATCATAGCATAATCCATCTCATCCATCATCACATCATATCATCATTTAAGTTGTTTAAGATAATATAGATCTATTATTCTAAGCATCTTAAAACCATCTCATTCGCATCATCATCCATAACCATCCATTTTGAACCTCTTTATCACGAGATCTACCCTCAAATTGAATCTTTTCGCTCGATCTCTCGAGGGGGAAATGTACTAGTGTACTTATTTCCGCTGGGGCATCCGAAAAATCATAATTTTTTTGGATTTTGATTGCGGCAAGTTTATTCTTTAAACCAAAGCAACAAGTACATTGCTTCAAAGAGGGGCAAAATGTAGACATGCAAAATTAGAATTATGCATTCATCAAGTTAACCAGGTTTCATATTCATCCACTCATTAAATAAATCAAACGCAGCAAATCCATTCACCAGGTAAATCGGGTCTTTAATTCAATCGCTAAGGATTATCCACTTAAATTGAATAAATTAACTTTATTTAATTTAAGCCTATCATTCCCTCTTTGATTAAATAAATTAGGACTTTATTTAATTGAAATCCAATTCATATTTCTCCTTTTCTAATTTAAATAAATCAAAGAGGTCAAAATCATCGAATCACCATTAAGCTAAGCTAATCCTGATTAAACTAACCTAACTACCCACCACATCCTCTAGATAATCCCACTTGCACAAATAAATCAATTTATTGATTTATTTAAATCAGCATTTTCACTCAACATGACATCTTTGAGGAATATTCCATCAAGTTTGAATTCAAATACAAGTGGACATGTACACCCAACAAAGCATTTATGAGCTCTTACATGGCTCTTACATGTCCCCTTGCACAAGTCAAACTCAACATTTATTTCACAATTTGAGTTTGAAATTTCCCCCTCTTGGGCACATTTCCCAAATCTTGCACATGCATCAACCACTCACAAGATGACAAGTGTCCTCATATCATTGGTCCATTCTTTGTCCCACATTCATCCATTTGGTCAATCTCTCATCAAAATAATCTATAAATGGAGAGCTTCATTCATCAACAAATCCTCCACAATCTTAGCATCTCATCTCCACAACTCCACAAATCTCCACAATCTCATACAAGGTTACTCTCTTCAATGGAGAGCTAATCTTGCCCATCTTATCATCGTCTTCATAGCATCTTAACATCAAGCTTAAGCAAGGATTGGGAAAGGGATATTTTCAACAATAGCACTAATCCACTATGGGATAGGATTAATTTCATGTTTTCATATGCTTTTTGTTTGTTTTCCATTGTTTCATTTTATTGCATATTTAGCATGATTTAATATCTCATATGGATGCTTGATTTGATGTATTTGACTTGGCATTATTACTAATGTTCATTGAAGTTGAAATATTTGCAGGTTTAGCAACCATAGGTAGAGTGGGACCCGCGTGGACCAATGGCAAGTCACTGCGTAGAAGGAGGATAGTGTACCCTCTGTGGTACATCTGTTGTAGAAGGTACAATCTATGGTATGTAAAGTCACAAAAAATATTTTTGTTTTTTATTTTTTTTAAATAAAACCTTTTTCAAAAAAGATTTACAATAATTTAAAAAATTGTGAAATAATTTTAAATTGAAATTTCACAACATAGAAAAAATATATATATATATTTTTGAAAAATCGTGCATACGCAATTATGACGACCTAGGGCCGTAGGGCTCTTTGGGAAAATTTTTTTTTCCTTATTGGACAACTTCTCTGATTTGGATGAATTGATAGTCAATATTTGGGTTTTTGGCCCTTCTGGACACGATGGTAGGGTTGGATTTGACCCAAAATGCTCCAAAATTGTAGCTACCTTATGGATTTGGCAACCACACTTGAATTTCAAACCCTCATAGATTTGGCCTTGTATGTCCGATTTGGACGAAACAAAAGGAAAATTTGACTTTCTCAAACCTTGCAGATGTAATGGTGAGCTTATATTTGCACCAGCAAGGTCCGATATGAATCTACAATAAAGAGCCACAAAATGGAACACCCCCAATCTGGTATCTCTCTTCAAAAAAAGACTCCAATGGCACCCAACCCACTCTGATACCATGTTAGAATTGGCTATGGATGCCAAGATCTAGAGACCAAATGGAAAAGAAAAAGAGAGAGAGAGAGATGAATATGACAAGAATAAACTGTGTTCAATGTCAATCATATGAGATGATTGTGATTGTTCAATGAGAGACCTTTTGGTTATATAGACAAGGTGAGATGCAAGTTTTCATACCTACACAAGATTCTTTAGATTGTGATATTTTGTGCTCTCCTTTATAGGAGGGTGTAAAATCTAATGAATTCAAATCATGAGTGTTTTGTGAGATGGCATTGACATTAAGCGAAGATTTCTTTGTTTGTTTCATTTCTTGCAAAGGGTAAAGACCACTAGTGTCTATCAATTCAGGATTTACTACTGTTAAGGTTGGCTTAGAGGAATCTTGTATGATAGTGTTGATGTTGAGTGAAGGCTTGATGATTTCTATCAAAGGAAAATAACCAACACCATGATTTGTTTCTTGGGTGTTAGGATATATGGGGACACAGATACCTTGTTCCCTAGCACAAGATCCTTTTCCACTATATCCAAGTTCTTTCATAAGCTCATAACCTTTTCCATAAATCATTTTCATCTCTTTTGGATTCAATGGTTGTTCATGATTAAGTTCATCGAAGTTTGTTGTGTAATCTTCTGTCTCTTCTTCTAAAGTGGTTGAGGTGGATTATGTTGTGCCCTTAGCACACACGCTCCGTTCGGAATAGGGACCCTCTTTCTTTCGCCTTGTCGGGTCTTTTGGGGCTGCCTCATTTTGCGTGCCCCTCTTTTTTGACGTTCTGCATGGTCGATGTTGCTCCAAGGTTTCATCCTAAAATCGACCGCGCTTTCCCTTTTGGTTTTTGCTGCCCTCCGGGGCCTCGCGGGTTCCTTTTTACTTCGTTTGGCTCTGGACGGCCCTGGGTCCCCCCGGGCCCGGGCCTCCGGGGTTCCCTTATCGGGTTTCCCCTTTACGTTTTCCGCCCTTTGTGGCGTTCCCTAGGCGTCTTTCCGCCCTCTGGAGCCCGCCCTGCCATCTTCCATTTGAACTTCATCGGGGTTTTGCCGGGCGGCCCCTGCTCCGCCGGGCCCCGGGCTCCGAAAGTCCATGGCCGGACTTCCGTCTCGAGATCGCCGTCTTTCACAGCGGCTCTCCATCGACCGCCCGCCTCTCGGGCCCCGGGATGGTGCTCATCGCCGCCGTCACCCATGCAAAGCAAAGTCTTTCGACAGCAAACTCTCGACAGCGCCCCGCCCTCCAGGCCCTGAGCATCCCGTCGCCGTTGTCGCCCAATCAACGTCGAAATCTCGCGGCGGTCATCGTCTCGCGTCCCTCCGGCCTCCGGATCCCGGGGTCTCATCCGTTGCCGCCGACCTAATTTGAATTTCACCAACCTTTTGGCACGGCCGTACGTGTAATTAATGCTCGCATTAATGACAGATAGGGTATATAATGCATGATCTGCCAATTTCATTTTCACTTGGCAAATTGGAGCAAGTTGATAAAGCCAGCATCTGGAGCCCACTGCAATCGGCATCATCACGATCATCCATGTCTGCATTGCTCCGTCGATTCCTGGAGAATTTTGTGCCTCCCCACCTAGTGTTTTCGAGGTAGGCCATCCTCGTTTGCCCTCCCATCATTTTTGATCATTTTTGGGGATTCCAGTAATTGAAAAATAAATTAAATTGCATAAAGTTAATCAACACCCCATCGCGCCCCAAACCCATGTTTTAGAAATTCCCTAGACCCATCGCAGTGGCCCTCCCCGCCGATCCAGAGCTCGCCCATTGCGTGGCCGTTCTTCACGCAGGGCGACCGGCCCCCTCAGGCCCAGTCCCTTCTTTCGCCATTCCATTCCTGGGTATGGTTGTGTGTCGGCGGCGGTTCTCCTTGCCGGGCCCGGGTTGTCGAGATTTTGTCCCCCGAGTGCCTTTTTCATTTCGCCGCGTCAAAATCTAACCAAGCTATCCTGCTTCACGACGGTCGAACCCCGATCTCGCCGTGACTGTTAAAATTAAAACCCGGGTCTTCCTCCATTTCTGTGCTCGGGCCCCAGACATCAGGGTTCCGCTGCCTCTTTTCGGCCATTTTGCCAGTCGGGGCCTCGGCGGCGAAGTTGTGTCTGTCGCCCGCCCTTTGGGTCTCGGGTTTCCCTTGGCCGTCTGGGGGTGGCCTAAACTTTACCATGCCCCGGGACCCTCCGGGCCCGACCATCCGGAGTTCCATCTTTAGAACTCTGTGACGGTTCCGCCGTCGTCCACGGCGGAACCCTGACGGTTGTCCTATCTTAGGGCCCCGGGGATGCCTTCGCCGCCGTCATCGCCCGATCGCTGCCGAAACCTCACGGCGGCCGTCGTCTCCCGTCTCTCCGGTCGCCGGGTCCTCGACTCCCTACCGCCGCCGCCGTTCAAATCATCGCAAAATTCATGTGGAGGCCTGCAGCTCTCCTCTTCCCGCCGCCTGGGCTCCGAGCCGCCTTCCGCCGCCGCCGTTCAACCGCTGCCATAACCTCGCGGCGGCCGTCACTGTGCGTCCTCCCGTGGGCCGGACTCTGGAGGTCTCCTCGCCGTTGCCGCTGAACCACATTGCAAAATCCCTCGGCGGCAAACCTCCGTCGGCTCCCCACCCTCCAGGCTCCGGTCTTCTCCTCGCCGCCGCCGTTCAAGATGGTCGAAGATTATGCGGCGGCCTTCGCGATGCATCCTCCCGACCACCGGGCCCTGGGTTTCCGGGTGCCGCCTGGCCTAGGTGTCATACCTCATTGCCGACCATCCTGTAGCCTTGCGGGCCCCGGCCCTCGGACTTCCTCCTCCAGACTTCCTATGCCGGATTTCCGCCTGCTGTCCGCCGTTGCCAACGGCTGTCTCATGACAGCTTCCCAGCTTGGAACCTCCGAAGCTCCTTAAATCAATCCAGACCAACTCTAATCCAGAATCTAACTTCGACCCACATCCTAAATCATGCCATTCTCTATCTTGGGCCTCTTAAAATACCAAAATTTGGCCAGCGGGGGTCTCCAGGAACTTTCGGTCGTGTTTTCTCTCCCTAACAGCATTCCTGTCAGGGAAGTCCAGCCCTCTGAGCCCGGATTGTCCAAATGCTCTAAAATGAAATCGATATCATCTGAGGATAAGATTTATGATGTATTTGAATGGTTATTTAGATGATATGCTCATAATATGGACTAACATTAACCCTATTGATGTTTTGCTGTGCTGACTTCACCCTTTGCTTGCAAAATATATGGAATCGGCAGCAGGAACTTCAGGGGCCTCCGCTAAAAAGGATAAGGGCAAGAAATCTGGAAGGGCCGCTCGTGGAAAAGATGACAAAGATCAGATGAAGTTCCAATTTTAGGGTGAACCGCTCCAGTCAAAGGTCTCGACTGACTGGAAAGATATCTCGGATACCAATATCGGCCAGGTGGACATAGATGAGTTCACCCGGAGGGTCAAGGTCGACCCTAAAACAAAGAATGCCAGGTTGATACGCCAAAGTGGAATCGCCAAAGCTGCCAGTTTCCCTCCGTCTCTGATAGCACCTAAATTAGTAATGGCTTGCCGAGAAGCCTATCAAACGGAAACCCAAACAATTGTGGACAAGGAGGGGAATATCCTCGCCGACATGTCGCCAAAGGGAATCACTAAAAAATTCCACATTCCTACATTCCCACATATGCAGGTCCCCACTTTGGAGCAGTGTCAGGCGGCATGGGATGCCAATCCATTAGGCTGCAAGAAGTCAATTAACATTTACTGGCTTAAGGAGAAATGGGGTAGTGCTACAAAGGTTCCCCAAGAGCTGTTCTGCAGTGACTTTCAAGAGGATTATCACGACTTGGTGACTATGCTAAACAGGGTCATGGGCCTTCTAGCAGCCGCCTACTTCCAGGAGTGGATGGCTTACTACTTTGAACAGATCATACGAGGCAATGAGGACGTCAAAACTAAGATCTCATTCGACTAGGGGAGTATCATCAGCAACTGCTTCTATGAGCAGTTTGTAAATGTCAAGAAAAGCTCCAAGTTCTACATGACCTCGTACCTGGTGTACTCCTTGGCAGGTCAGAAACAATATAGTGGGCTATTGATGGCGCCAGATCAGGATCACAAACGAGGGCTCAAGCCTTTTGACCGGTACCCTCAACTGCAATACCGTAACTTCAAGAAGGAGTACTGCCGGGTCAATGACGCCTTCATTGGCCATATTATCAGATTGATAGCCGGGGACTTCGAGAGAAGGGTATCCCACAGGGCCAGGGCACTCCTAAAGGAGTATGCCTCCTTATATATCTAGTTTCCCAAGTTCACTTATATCTGTGCCCAAGGATTCACGGAATGGCCGAACAAGATGCCAAGATACCCGAATGACTAGATCATTCTCCTAGAGCTTTCCCGGCAGCTCCAACATATTTAGATGGTTTTCGGCAACAAGCATGTAGCAGGGATCCCCTATCCCATGACCCTCAGCCAGGGCCAGTATCGATTGTAGACATCTTAATGCGCCGGCAACTCAGAGAAAGAACTTAAAGAATATAACTTTGAGTGGTACATGGCTCGCCTACGAATGGACCCACATGGCCATGTCAGGAAGGCGTTGGGGCTGGCATACGCCCACAAGTACCATGTCGAAAATTTCTGGGCAGATTGTAAAGATGACAAAGATGTCCGCATGAGACACTACATGCGCATGACAGTGCAATTTGTGAGGAGGGTGCAACTGTTTCCGGTGCCAGATCAACTTGGGGAGGACGAGTCCACCCTTGTGCACCCGAGGTACCCTACGGTTGCCAACCTAGCAATCCCCTTCATCGACTGGGACGAGCAAGAGGTCGAGGACCTGGATACTATCACCCAGCCTATCATAGCTCGCACTAAGGAGTGGGTCGATGGGTAGGTGGCGCAACTAAAACAACAGGGGGTGACTTTAACATATGAAGCGCTTAAGAGTGAGCCGAGCACCATGGAGGACGTTGCCGCCTCTACATCAGCTGGTGAGACTTCCAAGTCTCCCCCAGTCACTAGGTCTCAAAAGAGAAAGGAAACAGAGACGACACAGTCTACCGACCCTAAGGAACAGGCAACGAAGGACATGGGAGGCTCATCTCCCAAGAAGCTCAAGAGGGCAGTGCTCACAACAGAGGCGCAGCCTCCCTTTCTCCTTCCTCCCCTGACTAGTGTGCTGCCCACCTCCCAGGCCGCAATTGCCTCATCTCCACAGGCGGTGGACATTTCTGTCCACCTTGCCTCTTCGCCCCCGGCCGGGTCAATAATCAATATCGACTCCTCCTCTAGCATGACCACTTCCCCTTCCTTTGTTGCTGCCATGTCACCCATTACGTCCCTCCCACTGGCAACAATACCATCGCCTGTCCCCCTTTCCGCCATACCCGAGGCTATTACCCGGCACCTACAAAGTCTTCCTCCTAAGCTCTCGCAAATCCTAATGGACCCTGCACTCCAGGCGGCCCTCACCCAAGCCCTCGCAACAGCTCAGCCTTCGCAACCACCAACAAGTCTACCGGCGATGGAGGCCACAATGCAGATTTCCAAAGAGTTGGAGGAGCTGGAACAGGAGGCTTCGAAGCCTATTGAGGAGGAGGCCGATGATTACTACGAGCAACCCGAATACGAGCACAGAACCATCGACAAGGTGGCCTACGAGGAAGAAGAGACAGGCTCTTCCGAGAGCGGAGATGGAGAGGATGGCTCGGGTGCCAAAGAAATTATTCAGGTTTTTGATGAAGACGTTGAAGAAGAGTTGGCTCAGCAGCCAAAGGATGTTGGGGAGGAGGCAGAACAGTCACCACGTGGTGAAGAGGGGCAGCCGCCAGAAGAGCAACCTAAAAGGGATATCACTGAGGCCGAGGCCCATATCGTGAAGAGCCCCGAGGCCGAGGCTGTTGAAGAAAAGAAAGAAGAAGAGGTGGGAGGAGAAGAAAATCCCACCCGGATGTTGTCTACCAAGGCACCTGCTAAGGGCCTCGTGTTTTATTGTGACTCTGACGAAGAGGAGGAAGAGCTTCAAAAGGAAAAGGGGGCAGAAGTCTTGCCTCTGACTGAAATAGGTGAGGGCAGCCATGATGCACCCAAGGACAAATTTGTCATGCCCGATTGGCTGGAGAAGCAGCTTGAAAGGGCAGCCACGCTTTCGATGGACCCGAGGTCAAGATTGGAGGCCATCTTGGCTCGATCCCTGACCACTACTAAGAAGGAGAAGATGCCTAAGGTCCATTCCAAGATAACCATGGACGCTTCCAGCTCCCGGGCAGCACAGGTAGCAATGCCAACTGTTGGCCAAGCCAGAGTTAGCTACAATATCTCTACAATTGACCTAGGGACAACAACCAGGGAACAGAAGGTCGGACATCTGGAGGAGTCAGTGGCCACGGTGGTGCATCTAATCAAACAAGACAAGGTCACCAAGGACAAGCTCAAGGCGCAGGTTGCTGCCCTGACTGATTATATTCAGCAGTGGTCCTCAGTAGATGACTTGCCCACTACCTCTACAGCCGCACCGCAGCTACTCTCCAAGGAGCAGATAGATAAGCTAGAAAGGAGGAAGAACTTGGAGAGGACCACTGAGGATTGGTTCCAACAGGTCATAAGCATCGGAAACAAGGGGATCAGCTTGGCTGTGCAGATAGCCAACAAGTTCCTGGACCTGGTCCAATCCCTTGAGGGCACGAAGAAACTCTGCACCAACTTCCCTGCGATCTACGACTCTGCCTTCCCAAAGGTTGAAGCCATCCTTCAAATGCCAGAAAGCACATGGGAAGAAAAGCTAGAGCTAAAAAAAGAGGATCATTGGCTGGTGGACATATGGCGCAGAGACCTTGTCAACCAGAAGGAGAGGATGGAGCAGATCCTGAACAAGGTAGATCCAGGCAGAATGCACCCAGTATCTTGAGTTAATGACGGGCCATGATATGCCCACGGTACAATTGGATGCCGACAAGATCAAGCCATACTTTGAGGAAAAGATGAAGGACAGGACAGCCGAAGATATCACAACGGACTTCCTGAGTTTTGCTGCCCGTGCCTTCGATCGATCAGAGCTGTTCAGAGACCAAGGCTCAAAGTATGACGAGGATTGGAGGCGGCTGGAGGACAATGCCAAAGAATGGAGCTATCAGGGGTTGAGATGTGAAGTCCTCGAGATCGACAAACTCCAGGCCGTAATCCTCAAGTACATAGAGCATGCAGCCTCTGAGGAGTGAGAAGACAGCCCAGCCAAGGAAGAAGACCTCCCAGAAGAGTAGCTACAACCAAGAAAACAACAATTAGCTACAAGACGAAAAAGGAATAGTGTCATCCACTAGATGACGAAATAGGGAAAAGACAGAATGTTTTAAAATTGTAAATCTATTTGGGGGTAGGTGAAACCCTATTTTGTAATGAATCATGGCCACACAATTGTAATAAATCTTGTCCATTCATTTAACTTTTGGAAAACTATAAATAGAGCACTCCCCTCATTTGCAAAAGTGAGAGTTGAGTTGTTGTAAAGACATGCTGCAGAAATTTATAAGAAATAGCATTGACTTGGTGCATTTCCTTGTTTTCTCTCATGTCATTTGATTCACTTCTCCAATATTAGATGTTTAACTTAGATCTCTTTGTTGTTTAGTTAGCTGTTTATTGCATTTAGGTAAATCTTAGGAATGTTGTTTGGTGTTTATGAAAATTCCTGCACTGTTGATGATCCCTTAGTCCATACTTTTTGCTGTTTGCTAAAGGTAGATAGCTATGCAAAGTTAGCCTGGACTTGATTAAAGCTGCCCCAAGCACTTATCTTTAGTTCATGCATGTATGTGGTGGATGAAGGATAAAAATCTGTAGCCCTTAGAAGATAGCACAATTTCCATAATATTGTGAAATCCTTGGTTAAGTGGGATATTGTTTAAAGGAATTGTCCATTGCAGGGACTCCATTATCACTGTTCGCAGCAAGCTTCAGGCTTAGGAACTTTTCTTCCCCTTCGCTCTTTTTCCACCTTTTTTAGAAACTAAACAATACCAAGGTTCGTTGCACATTATAAAGTCAAATCTAACAACTAGATGGAGTTTGAGACTGCTGTTTGAACCTACAACCAACACATAACTGCTTTCATACTAAAACTCCTTTTTGAAGATCTAACTTCATGCTTCGCATCCACACTTTGTATTTCTGTAAGGCCGCCTTGTGATACCAGCAAATCACATCAAACTACTGAGGTATCTAAGCACTGTCATGACCTGACATCCAAGAGACCTTGGGATAGTGTTCTGCAACTCGATTGTGAGAAATTGTCTTTCAAGAGAGGTAGTGCACCTATGCACTGTCTGTGTTGAGAAGTGCATAAAACACCATCAACAGATTTTTTTGGAGGGTCTTCTGAGTTTTTTGTTGACATTATTTCTTTCTCCTATCCCTTGTCAAAGTCTTTGTTTATGATCTTGTACTTGCCCATGAATGTGTGTTAAAAATCCAAGGAACCCAATTCATCTTCTAATAGCTTTGTGACTTTGTCAATGTGTTTGTCTTTGTTTGTTTCTTGCACAAGTTCCACTTGTGTGGTTAGTGTTAATGTTGTCAAGGCATTATCTTTGTTTTTCTCAAGTTTTAAGAAACTATACGGCTCAGGATTAGCATCAAGTGTGTATATTTTATTGTTGTAGATGTATTTCATTTTACGATGAAGATTAGAAGGCACCCCATTCATTGCATGAATCCACAATCTTCCTAAAAGAAGATTATATGAAAGTTCATGAGGCATAACATGGATTTGTGTTTCCAATGTGGCATTCCCAACTGTAAGAGGTAAAGTAATCACACCAAGCGATTTTTTTTTAGATTGTCAAATCCCTTAAGAGATAAAGAATCAGGTTGAATGTTTGATTTATCAATTTCAGGCCTATCTAGAAGGCTCACACTATGCACATTAAGGACACAGTCAGTATCTACAAGAGTTCTCTTTATCCCTTTTCATTTGTATTGAGCTATGATCATGAAAGCATCATTTTGTTTTTGTACTTCCAAAGATGGGAGTTCACTTTGGTGGAAAATAATGCCAGTGCTTATGCCTTAAATCATGGTTGCTATGTCATTCAATTTTGCATTAGAAGGGATAGGAACTTGTTGTAAGGCTATTTGAATCATGTTGTGGTAGTGAGGGGAGGCTTGAATAAGGTCCCATAATGACATCTTAGCAAGATTATTCTTTAGTTGTTCAACAAGATTATACTCCTTGCCACTTTATGAAGGAAAACGAGGGGGGCCTAGTAAGATGGGGTTAGGAAAAGGTAGGGGTGTTGGGGTTGGCTGTTGTGGTTGTGGATTATTTCTAGTGTTATATGTATGAGCAATGGTATTATGACTCAGTTGCTACAAAAAATTATTCTTTGGTGGGTAGAGGATGAATTAAATGGAGTTTGAGGTTTGTGTGATGGGGGGTAAAGGATGAGTTGAGGTTAAATAATGTCAACATCCCTTAACGAATGAGAGTCTAATGTTTCCTCTTCATCTTCTTCTAAGGAAACAAGATCATTATGGTCAATGTCATCCTTTTCTTGCACCATGGTATCCTCCCTAGGAGGATATTTTTTAGGAGAACTACAAACCATATGTTTTGGACATTTGAGGGTTGGTTATTCAAAAATTATTTCATCACAAGTAGGGGAATGATTAATGGTTGGATTTTATTTTTTATCGATAGTGGGGAGATTAGGGGAAGGCTCTATTTGATTGTCCTTTTTCCCTAAGATCTCATTCTCTTGTTCCATATTATCTACCCTAGTAGGAGATCTTGTAATATGTTCATCCATGGTTAAATTTTGTAAAGCAGCTTCATCAAAAGTAGGGGAGGTATCAAGAGAAGGACAATTATGATTTTCATGCTTACGAAATAGATCTTCCCAAATGGTAGGAGCATTAGGGAAGGGAGAGACAAGATTCTCATGACTCTTAATAGGTACATCTTCTAACACCAACCTATCCTCTTTGCATCGAGGAGCGATATTAGGAGAAGGACAATTTTGATTGTCATGGCTATGGAGACTAGCTAAGGTGATGTTTAGAAATGTTTCTATGATCTCATTTTCTTGCTATCTAGTATCCTCCAAATGGGGATGAGGAGAGGGAAAATCAAGACCCTCAATGCTTGTAGTTTCTCTCACCAAGATACCTTCAGCACTAAGAGGAGAGGTATTGGGAGAAGAAAAAGGATGATTGTTATGATTGTCTACACTACCATCCTAACCAGTGGGCAAGGTAATATTAAGGATTGTGTCCATTGTTTGATCATAACTATGAATAACATGTTTCTTAATGACCTCATTGTTGTAATCAAAATTGAACTCATAAGAGGGGATTTTGTACCTATGCAATCCATTTTTAATCATATCAAAGCCACATATCTTAAAAGAAAACATGCTATCATGAAAAGTAAAGAAATTACAATGCAATGACCAATGTTTAAATGCAATTTTCAGATATGAAACAAGGTGATTTGTTGTTTACATGATGCAAAAACCTGAAAGATGAAATGTTGTAAATGAAAATTTTGAAGTTGAGCAATGCACAAAATGAGCTAATTTAAGCTAGATCTAATGAATTGCATGTTACAAAAACTCAACCAATTGATATAGATAGTTAATGGAAGCAAACAAAAGTAGAATAATAGGGTTTGCAGTGCCGTAATTTAAGATAGTTTCAAAGGTACAAAGGATCTAATTCGCCCAAGGTGGCGAATGAGTCCTAGTGGGGATTTTTTTCAAAATTTTCACATTTTTTTGATTAATTTTTATTTTTTTGTGCTACATGATGTAGACCTTAGATGAAAATGTAGAATTTCAAAAAAAATTAATGATTTGAGATGCAAAAATGCAACCTATACGCACTTTCACTAATGCAAAATTTTAGAAACCCTAGATGCCAATTAACTAATGCAAAGCCTAATGCAAAGTTAATGTAAGCTAAATCTAGGATGATGATGGAATCCAAATTAGAATTAATATGTTCAAAATTCAAGTTCACCAAAATGTGGACTATGGAAATGGAGTGCACAACTTCCTTAATCCACACTAGAAAGGGGAAATGAAGGAAGAGGAATTTTATTTCACAAAGTTCACACTCAAGAACAAATCCTTGAGATTTCAATGCAAGAGAGATTGAAATTTGTCAAAGGGGATTGTTCTTAAGAAAAGAAATTGATAAAATAGATTGATTATTAAAGTAAAACTTAGGAAATGCAAGTTGTTTGAAAACACATTCTGATATACAAGCATATGCTAAATGACAGGTAGAAATGATCATGTAACAAAACTGTAAAACTGAAAGTGTGCACCTAGAGACTTGTAGAGGCTGGAATGAAGACTATAAATGTTGTTGATTCTAAAATTTTGACCTACTGGGACTCATACACCATTATGGGTGAATCAGTCCCAGACTTGGAAAACTGCACCAGAGCCTGTTTCAACCAAATGGGTATCTGGATCCATAGAAATCTCTAAAATATAGGTATAGTGGGACTCATACACCACTAATTCTGTATGATTCCACTTTGACTTTTTTAAAAACACAAAAGTGGAAACTGAAGCTCTCGGTCTTCTCTTTCTGTTTCTTTAGGTGTACGGATCTAAAAACCTAATTTTTGGCATTGTGAGTGACTTTTTGAATATTTTGACCTTGCTGATAGGGATATGGCTTCAAAAATTTTGCAACTTATTCTTCAATGATCTCTAAGCCTTCAAGGTACTTGGATCTACAATCACACAAAGAAAGAGAGAGAAATGTTGAATGTTAGGGAATGGGAGTTTCCCTTGGTCAAACCCCTTTTAAATAATTAAACCAAAATAATGAAATAAGATTATGAATCATGAAATAATGCAATTAGAGACTTTCCATGATGAAATATATTGAATTTCTACAATAATAGATGAATAATATTCCCTTGAATGCCTTAGAAAATGATCAAGATTGATGACTTAGAATGCTAAAACCCTAGCTTGCTTGACTTGAGATGGATAATGAATTATGAATGAATAATGAATGAATAATTAGGAGCTTGTTTATATAGGAAATCCTACTCAAATGCCCTTTAATTTGATCCCTAAGGCCGACATTGAAGAAAATTAAACATAAACCCTAATTTTCTACTCAAACCTCAAAAATGGCCCAAATGGCACTCATTCGCCAAGCTGGGTGACTTAGTCCCACCTAGATGGGACTCATTTTCCCAAAGTGTAAAATGGGTCCCACATGGGCTCTTTTTCTAGCTGGGATGTCGAGGAGTGAAGAGATCAAGTTTATATGATGATTTAGTCAAAAAAAATTTATCAAAATAAGCCTTAGGATGCATAATATGGGGTCATAGTGGCTTATTACTGATGATATAAAGGGTGATTATGGCTAAGGACATAAATTTCAATGTGAAAGTGTGATTAAATACACTTTACAATAACAAAATGAGGTCCACATAGCCTGGAAAGGCATAAGATCCAATGTGTGTGTAAAACACATTTCAACACTAGATTCAAATCGGGTTTCGTTTACAAGCCTTCTAAATTAATGTGAAAATGTAATTAAATATATTTTAAAATAGTGAATTAATAGGAAAATAGGTTCATTAGACTTAGATGCTTAATAAAAGTCTAGAAAAGTGTGAAAGTCATTTACAATACTTTGTAATACCTTTACAAGACATCGATAAATGTATTTTATTTAGTTTGCAAGGGCCCAAGACCTAATGTGGATGTGTAAAACACCTCACAACACTAAATCAAGGTGACATTAGGTCTAATTTATCATATATTATTCCCATATCAAGCAAGGAAAAAGGCGTACTTTTTTGGTGTCCACACACCCAAGGTGGAAAATGAGTCCCAAATCACTAAATCTGAGCCACACAAGCTAGAAACACCTAAATTATGATTGGGTACTGATTGGTGTCAAGATTATCCTTGAAAAGATGGAATAAACGAGGCTTGTGGATTCAAAATAGGGCCAATTAAAGCATAAGAAAGCCTGATTATTAATGATAAGCCTAGAGAAGTGTGAAAATGTGTTACAACACTTTACAACACTTCAAAATAAGGCAAGATTAATGTTTATTTAAATTAAAAAGAGGTTCATTATGTTCAATTAATTAATAAAGCATTAGAAAAGTGTGAAAGTGTGTTACAACACTTCACAACAATTTAGCAAGGTACAATTTAAATCCATTAGTTCACGAGGGCCCAAGACCTAATGTGAATGTGTCAACCACATTGCAACACTAAATCAAGGCAACATGAAGCTCAAATTTCACAAGGAGTTCCCAAATAAGTGTTATAATGTCCCTTACAACATTTTTCAACACTACATTTAGCCCCCACTGTAGTGAGAGGATGAACCTACTTCAAACTCACACTAAAGTAGACAAACTCACATCAAGATGGGTTCAAATGCACTAATGCCAATAGGATGGGATGACAATGATCAAGAGGGGTGATCAAGCCCCTAGGATCAAGATCCCAGGACAAACCAACATAGACACAAAAGAACACATAAGAGAATAATAAAGAGCAACAACAAAGCACAAGCATACACTATCAAAGACAAAAAAAGAGAAAAGGTAAAAGATAAAAGAGAGTCAGATCAAGCTTCAACCGTTTTTCCATCATGATGTGGATTAGATCTAGGTTGTTTGTCTGAAAAATGCATACTCACTCTGAGGTGATAGAACTTTAGCCTGCCCATTGGGTGAGAAGTCCAAAAAGGTGAGAAACATAAACTCATGGATGGTATGCACTTACACACACACACAAGTGGCTATGGGGAAAGTCATACCTCAGTTGGGCTTCCCGCTCAAACCATTCCAAAGTTATACTTCCTGATAACTTTAATAAGGAAACACACAAAAAATTATTTTCAAGCTTCATGAGACAAGCAAATCTTCGTATGCTTGGAGCTCATGAAAAAATAGGATGGCTCCATAGGCATGCAAGTTGTGTTATGCAAGGTGGCCATATAAATTCAAATGCAACAATGATGTTCAAAGGAGTTTTTCTTAGTTCATGCGAGGTCTTAACTTAGGGAACATTGTGTCTAATATCTCCAAGACAAGACCAATCAAAGAATAAAAGATTTGCAACTTAGGGGATATAGTGCATCACATCAAGCCACTAAGAGGAGTGTAATATGCTAAGAGAGATCACACTCATGAAAGACATCACACCTAATGTCATCCATAAAGCGAAAAACACATTGTATAAAGTAAGAAAACTACACCATGAACCATGAAACAAACAAATGCAAAAGAATAATGCCAATGTATGCCCCCACTTGAAAGAAATTTCTAAACACCATGTTGTGAGAAATTACTTTAAAGTAGAAAATGATAAATTGTAAGAATAAAGAAGACATGAGAGCTAACATTGAAATCCCTATGCCAAGTCATATTTTTCCAAGTAAAGCTATGTCATGTAAGAGAAAAAGACAGGAGATGGGTTACCCCCAAAATGAAAACACCAAACACATAAGGGATCTATGGATTTGGGGTCAGTATGTTCTTTGCTGCAATGTTTTTAGAGAGCTCAGAACTATCATCATTCCCCAAATACACATAGAACTGGAAGAATGACACAGAGTGAAAACAAAGAAAAACCTTTTGGGTCAACATGGAAGAAACACGAATGTGAATTTTATTTGTATCTTCTTGAAAATTCCATGAAATTGATCCTTTCTTCTTTAGATAAAGATGTTTCAAAGTATGTTATTCTGACACTATCTTTAGTACTGATATTTTCCTCCTTAGATTTCTTGATAAGAACTGAATATCACTCTTGTTCCATAGGTATATTGTCAAACCTTTCATCCTTGGGTGCCTTAGAAAGTTTTTCACCCTCAGATATGTCCTTTATTTTTACTATTGTATGGTCTAAAAGTGTCACATGACAATTTTCACTAGGGGACTTTTTTATACATTTAATGTTTTTATGACTAGAAGGTTTGGCATCCTCCTCAAAATATTCCATTGTATCTAATTCTATGATGAATCCAACTCTATGATCTCCTAAGGGTATATTGTCTTGAAGTCCCATAAACTTGTCTATAGCTTCGTCATTCTAGAATATGTCTAAACTAGATGGATCACATTGGTCTCAATCTATAAGTCAGGGGTATATAAGCAGTGATTTATTGTCGATATTAGGTGAAGGCTCATAAGACATAAAGGATATGGAGTAGATCACATTATTAAATAGGTTGATGATACGCTCAAAAGAGTCATTGTCTATATCCTCATTACGTAACTTATCAATGGAAAAAGTTGTATCTGTGTCTATAGGTGTACTTTTGATAGTTGTAAACACCTTAGCGGGCTTTGTAAATCCAAGTCTTGTATATTTTGGTTTGACAAGTATTATGAAAGGCTTCATCATTCCTTGCCTTTGTGTGCCAATTCCACTATGTCCATCATATCCTTGATTTGTTCCATTATCGGGAATCCTTTAGTATACTTTTCTACTAGTAATGTGATAGTATCCTCTTCTTTGTCATTGTAGATCTACTTGGAGATTTATGCATATATTGATTATGTATCTAGTTCCCCCCAATTAGAAAAGGTAGTCAGGTTTCATTTGATTATCATAGTTAATGCTTCTAGGGATGTACCTAGTTTTTAATGTGATCTAGGTGATGATGGAATCTGACCTACACAAAAAGACTATGCCATATCATATTCCCCACACCCACTTTCTTCAATTTTAATCTTAAATTTTAGAGTAACCATCACTGACAATATTTTTATTCTTATTCTAGTAGCAAGACTTATCATTTGAATTTTTTGGATAGGTTTTTTTTTCTTTGAATATTTTGAAAAGTCATCCAGTAGTGAGGGATTTCTCAATAGTAAGCCCCTTTTTTATGAAATCATCAAAGGAATTAGAACATATAGCCTATTCTTGAGTGGAAACCCACTTTAGTTTTATATTTTTATTAACATCTCGACCAATTGCTTTTCTAGGATGTGACATGGGCTCTTGCTAGCTAAGTTTCATCACCTTTGTAAGAGAGAGGAAAACTTTTCTCCATCATTTTGTTTAGTTGTATATAATTCTGTCATTGTTGTTTCATGGTCCATGTTGTAGAAGAAATATTTGACAAACTTATCAACTATTTTGTTAAAGGTTCTTATGCCCCCAAGGAGTCTAGAAAATAACTCCATGGATTTCCCTCCTAAGCTTCTTGCGAAGAGGTCCATTATATAAGTATCATCATGCATTACCTCTAAACAATTCATGTAGAATTATTTCATGTGATCTCGAGGATCTCACTTTCCTTTATATTTTTCAAATTTTGGCATTTCAAAATGATGTGGAAAGGGTGGAATATATAAAGTCCTAATTAAATGGAAGGGACATTTTTTCTACTGCATAACTCTTTTTCAATGGTCCCATATAGATGTTTTTCATTTGTTGCTACAAAATTTGAATTTGAAGAACTACATTGTTTGGATTTGTTGGATTGTAAGCCGGTGTGGGATGTGGTGATTTCTAACCTTGGAAGTAGTTTGATGGTGGTGGATTCTGATAACCATATGAGGGGTTTTGTGAATTAGGATTTTTGTAATGATGTTGGTATTGTGGAAGGGTGTTTTGTTGTGGATGTGTATACATAGGTAGGTTAGAGCATCTTAAGCTTATATCCACAATCTTCAGTAAAAAGGTTACAGATAACATTTGCAGTTGTTTGAAAGATATGATGAAATCTTTTAAATCCTAGGGTTTTTCCTTCAATCTACAAAAGTTAGCTTAAAAAATCCACATAAAAGAGCTAGAAACAAGAAAAATAGGGTTAGACAATACTTCAAAAAATAATGATCTAATAGGGATGTGGGTCCCACCAGGCATGCCAAAATTTGAATGTATGAAAATGTGAATGACAAATATCAAAAATAATGAAGCATTCACTCTCACAATCACACAATTAAGTTCAATATCTTGGTTCAAAATATAGAATTCAAATGACAAGAAAAGTTATCATACCTAAGATCTTGTTTGGCTCTATTGTTGGTTGCTCTTCAAAGTGAAAAACTATGAAAGAACAATATAATGATATGATTCAATGATAATGATGATGATAAATTCTCAAAGATAAATGATATCTATGTTTGATAATACTTGATAATGCTTCAATCCTTGAATGCTTTAATGTTTGATAATGCTTGAATTCTTGAAGTCTTGATAACTAGAGAGCTATGGGGTTTGAATAAAATGAAAGATTGTTATTCATATGCTTCTGTTGACATTTGATCAATGGTGGAGATTGATTTGCAAGATCAATGGATAAGAAAATTCAAGATAGGATAAAACCCAAATTTTGATTTTAGGAGCAATTCAAATAATAGCTTGGATAAATAAACAAATAATAATTTATTTATTTTAGAAGAAAATATGTAATTTAAATAAATTATTTTTAATTTATTTAAAAGAGGAGTGTTAGCTAATTAAATAATTTTTGAAAATTATTTAGCTATAAAGGACCAAAGATCTATTTTAAATAAATTATTTTAATTAATGTGGGAGAAAAAAAGAATAATGAAAAATTATTAAAATAAATAATTAAAAATTATTTAATTATTATAGATGCAAAGAAGAAAAGTTTAGCTTAAATAGATAAAAGAAGTGACAAAGATAGTGGAAATGTATGAGGTTTTAGATTTTATACTTGGAAGTGTAAGTTTGATTTACAAGGGTTTTTCATATTATAATATTTTTAATTAGCTAGGGTTTGGATTTTGTGTTGGTCATTTGATTATTTTTCCATCTTGCACATAAATCATCCATTCCCTAGAGTTGTGCCATTGGGGCATCATACATTGATTGAGATAAAAGAAATTGTAAATCTCAAAGTGTCAAATATATAGATGTGTGCAATGGTAGGAAAAATTAATGGGAATTTTTTAACGAGGGGAATCGGGTGCAGCACGGCCCCCCATATAACCCCCCATCGCCGGTAAACTTTTTACTGTGACTGGCAGTGCTGGCAAGACACACCAACCGGTACCACAAGAGCGCCGGAGAGTCGAACCCATGGTGGGCGCCCTACAACAGGGAACACCTTAACCAACTGGGCTCGAACCGGTGCCCCAAAATGACTTAAAATTAATGGTTAATAGTGACTAACATGTGATAATTTGTTTGAATTAGGATAAAATGAAGTTAAATGTGTAGAATAAATAAAAGAATAAGACCAAAAAAAAAAAATAATAATGTAAAAGTAGCTCTACATAAACATCATTTAGTTCAATAGTCAAATAATTAAATAGTAATTTTACATCTCACTCACACCAAAAAAAAAAAAAATCTAATAATTATCTTATTTTTATGATAAAAATTTATCTTTAGTTATTAAACATAATATTTACTATAGCCTAGTCAATATTGGCATGGTGTGATGGTTTATTGGTGGCATTGTTGTTCTTGCCACCAAGGTTCAAACTCCATTGGGGTGTTATTGTTTACCTAGACTAAATCTAAATTTCATCTTTCAAAAAAAATAAATGAAACTAAGCATGCCATAAGGAATAAAATATTTCCTCTTAAAAATTTGAAGTCAAATATTTCTTAAAACATATTTTGTTGTTTGGAGTCAAATATTCAAACAAATCATTATTTAACTACTTAAATGAACTATTCTTAAATAGTATATTCAATGGTTGTACATAAATTGTGATCAATAAAAATAAGACAATCGCCTAATATTTTTTTTAGTAAAAAATGTCGGCTATCAAAAAGTCAATAATGTAAATTAAGTGGATGTCCATACCTATCCCAATTTAAAAGTAGATAAGACTTTCCTTCGAAAAGACCCAAATTTATAAAGTAAATATGCATAATAATGAACAGTTATTTTCGAAGTTAGTGGGAGTAGGTAAGATCTTTTCACTCCAAAATGCGAAGTCTAAGCTCGCAGTAAGGACAGCTATATTCTTCTCCGTGTATACGACAACGAATACAAAGTTGGAATTACGTAATGAAACACAATTTCTACCTAAATACGTTTGTTTGTAACAAACAATATCGAATCCAAATGTGAGCTTAAACATTAGGCCTAATGGAAACATACGATTTGAGTGCCATTGAATCTTTTTTAGAGTCAGGCGAAAGCGCTTTAAGCAATGATGCTTCTGAAATCACTATATTGGACGACGCCCAATTTGAGCTTCCTCCTTACGATGTCACCATGGATGAATTTTATCAACAGTCGAGAAATTCCTTAGAAAGCAGGATGTGGGCGCCTCAGCACAGTGCCTTCAGCGCATACATACAACTTCACTTAAACGCCGTCGCAGATTCTCTCGTAGCCTGCGAAACTCTGCATAAAAAATGTTTCAGGTTTCTGAGAAAAATGGATCAAGATAGAAAGTTGATGATGAGGCCGGGGGGATCGCGCCTAAGTACTGTTCCTTCTCCTGCTACCAACACTAATCAAGATTTAAATGCAAAAAACAGGAATCAACCCAAATCGGGATTTCACCACATCATTGCAGAGCGCAATAGGAGAGTCAAATTGAAAGAGAACTTTAAGAATCTTTGCTCTCTTCTTCCAACAAGTTACAAGGTATGATATTACCATAGTCTTTTCCCTATGAATTTCTAAAAATGTCTGAAACTGTTATTGTACGGTATAATAATTGTGCTGTTACTTCTGAACTACTTAATCTGTAGATCTGCAACTTTATAATTTTTAGGAAAAGTTTTGGACATCTTGTATACTTTCTGGCAAAGAAAAACAAAAAAGCTTCTGTTTCTGGCTGTTGATGTCCTTGTTTGCAGAAAGACAAGCTTTCAGTATTGGCGAATGCCGCAAGTTACTTGAGGGAACTAAAACTTCGAGTTTGTGAGCTGGAACGACAGAATGAAAGTGCCAACGAGCAGAGTTTCAATTCAGACACCTCATTACTTTACCGTGGCGGTGATGTGATCTTCGAGCGATGCAATGATATCCTCCGCCAAGTTAAAATAATAATTGATGTGGAGAGAAATACGATTTCATGCCCAGCAACTCTGCTAATGAAGGTGATAGCGCTATTGAGTACAGAGCAATTGGAGATCCTTTCGCTTTCACATGACAAGGGCTTTGGATTTCACGCTATTTTCGTCGTATTACCAAAGGTACGTGTGTTTTTTACATCAAACAGTTCAGAATTACGGGGTACAGATGGAGTACAGCCATAGACAAAAGAGTTTGTATTTGACCGTTAAAATGAGTTGTATGAATAAAAAAACTCTTGGTTGCACAGTGCAGTGAATACATGGGAGAGTTGTTTGACGTGTTGTTTTGAATATGAACAGGGTGAGGACTGGGATATTTCCCACTGGCAAATCTTTGGGGGTATAGTCACTCGGACTCTCAACTGAGCATCGGAGGAAGGAAAGGAGCGGATGATCTTACCGGGAAACAGAAGTTTCTATTGTAATTTACCTGGTATTATAGAACTAGATATTGCACTTTAGGTGTGCAATGGTGTACGCTGAATAATTGTATGGCTATATTTGAGTTTGTATATATAACTTATAAAAGCAAGACATGGCAAAACTAAAATGGAAATAGTATGCAAATGAAAGGAAACTTGACTTGATTTGATATTAAAATGTAAAAATTAGGATACATATATAATATTGAAAGTCCATTGTTTTAATTAAATGTTTAATTGCAATTATAAGAATGTATGCAATTGATTACAATGTTATAGACATATTTGATATTTTGTTGCATTTTGTCACACAATAACTTTGAACTCCAATGTATCTATAATAAAGAGTAGATCTATTTAGTATTTGAATAACAACTAATATAAAAGAGAATGTTGAATTTGAAATTGAATACTAAGTATTAGATTGGTAGTGAATTAAATAAGAAAGCTAGATACTTGTAGTAGTTGAACTGTACTTTAGGTGTCTGAAGAGTTGGAATTTGACATTGCTTGCAAACAAGTCTCTTCGTTTTTTCGGCGAGTGACATATGAGCTTTGTTGCATGCATGCATATATTTGGAATGTGAAGTAGGACTCGTAAAATAGCTATGAATGTCAGCCCTTGCCGGTTAATGTTGCCAATGTCGACTGTGGCTGTTGGAAGTGTTAGTCCTTGTGACTTGTGTATTGTCAATGCCCATGCCATTCTAAGTGGAATTTGACGGTGAAGCCCACAGCTTAGTGGGGTTATTGGGACATCATTTGGATTGTTATGGTCCCAAGTTGGTCTAATGTAATGTTTGAAATGAGTAACAACAAACAACGGTAGTTGAGGTGGTTTATCACCTTCATTGTATACAATTGTTTTTACTTGATCTATTTTGACCCATAAATTTGAACATAACATGACCTATTGGCTAATAGATAACAAATTTTGAGCTTGAAGTTGTTCTTCATCTGGATTTGAGTATGTTGACCCCTTAAGTTTCTCTGTAATGGAAAGGGCAACAAACATTGCCAAAGACAACAACATACGTTTGTTGTGTAGCAACACCAATTCATTTGTTGCAAATAGATGTATGGTAGTCAAGAAAATAGAGTTTTCTATAGAGTTGAGTGAAGAACATAGCATGCTATCCATTGCTAGTGTTAACGAGTGTTGCATTTTTGTACTACCTTAGGGATAGAGTTTTTATTCTGCATCTGCATCCTTGTAGTATCTTATACTTTTATGGCATTTTGTTGCGTAAAGTATTCTTCAGTCGAATAGACTCTCTATGTTTACTTGGATGCTTGCTTATCTTCTCATTAAAGTATACATCATATATGCTTTTGTTTTTTGGGATGGTCTTAAATTGAGAGCTACGCAGTCATTAACTGATGGTTAAGCAACCATGAACTAATGCTAAAGTGAATATCAAATGTAACAATTTATAGACTAATTTGAGTGCCATGGAGCCACTAACTGATGTTTAAGCAACCTTGAACTAATATTGAAGGGAATATCAACCATACCAGTTCATAGATATGGAAGAGATTGTTGGATGTTGTGGATGTGTTGTTGATATGTGGTTGTCATTAATGTCAACACTATTAGCATTTGGTATATCAATTGTTGTATATGTCGAGGATATTGAGAAATTTGTAAAAGAAAGTGTTTTAGGTTCCTAGTGGAACTATGCAGGTCATGAAGGTGTCTTGTTCTGTATGTTGAATATTAGTCAGTGTGGATTAAAGGGCTTATTGTTGGGTATATCTAGATCATCTACTAGAAGTTTCAGAGGTTCGCGTGAAGTTTTGAGTGTGTTGTGGTCTAATAGTGTTTATGTGGTCTCTGTCAGTATTCTTGAATGAAGATTGTGTGATTTAGTTGATCTCAGTTGTTGCAGATACCTCTCTGCTATTTCTTCGTGTTCTTGGATGTTTCTAGATCATGCTCTATCTTTTTGGTACGTCCACATTGATCAATGTGCTAGTGGTCGAATATTTTTCTCTGTATGTTTGATTTTTCTTGTTCTTGGCCAACATGATGGTGGTAGTGTGTGTGGATCTTTGAGGAAGAATTAATTAAAGTCTTTTTGTGTTGGAGATGTTAATTTGGGTCTCCACTATGTTGTGGCTGATCTTGGTGGATTCGGATTGAAAATCTAATTGTAAATTTGGGCCGACATTGCAAATATATTTTATTTTCTTGCTTGACTAAGATGTGATGAAATCTCATGTAGAGGATATATAAGTGTGATTGTTTCATTGGTTTTGTGAGTCGAGAAGGTGCTCCTATGTGTGTATGTGTGAATATCATTCAATTGCAGAGTAGAGTGTGAAGAAGATTATGTGAAGAGTGAAGAAGTGTTGAGCTTAATTGGAACTGTAATCATGTTTGTGCAAAAGCTATTTCCTCAATTCATACCCTCCGGATTTTTTAATCCTATTTTGTTGGGCAATGAGCCCCTTTTGTATTTGAGCAGTGATTTCTAGGTAGTGTGCCTAGATGCATGTGCATTCCCCTTATTATTTTTCATTATACTTTTAGCAGAGTATAGTCTTGTGGACTAACATCCACCATAGTTTCTCCCCTAACAGGGTTTCCATGTAAAAAATCTTGGTGTTTTTTGTCTCTCTGATGTGTTAATTGCTTGTGGTTAATTTCTTATTCATCGGATCTAAGATTTAAGTTAAGATAAGTAGGAAAAGTTTAAATTTTTGTGACAACTAATTCACCCCCCCTCTCAATTGTCTGTCCTTGTTTTTCCAATAGAGATAAATATATAGAGAGGGAGAGAGATAAATGTATAGAGAGGGAGATAGAGGATGGTAAATATGGATATAGGAAATGATAAAGAGAGGGAAAGAGATATAGGGGTAGAGAGAGACAAAGAGATAACAAGTTAGAGATAGAGGGAGAGATGAAAGAAGAAATATGAAGAGATAAAGATAGAGGCAAAGATATATAGATATAGAGGTCTAAGAAGAGGGGGAGAGAGATAGGGAGACATGTGTAGAGATAAAGGGGGGTAGAAAGATAGAGGTAGAGATGAAGATAAAGTGGGACAGAAAGAGGGAGACAAATAGATATGGAGATAGAGAAAGGTAGAGGGAGAGATAAAGATAAAGAGAAAGGGAGATAGAGAGGGAAAAAAATAGATAGAGAGATAGATAAAGGTCAAGAGAGATAAATATAAAGAGAGAGGGAGATAGAGAGGAAAAATAGAGAGCTATAGAGGAAGAGGGAGAGATAGATATATAAGGAGATATAGATAGAGGGGAGAGAGTGAGAGATAAAGATATAAAAAAACAAAAATAATTAGAGATTGAATAAAAGAGAGGGAGAGATAGGGAGAGGGAGAGAGAAAGAGGGAGAGATAGATATATGGGAAGAGAAAGAGAGATAAATAAAGATATATGGGAAGAGAAATATAGATAAATAAATATATATGGGAAGAGAAGGGGAGAGACAGGTAGATATAAAGAGATAGATAGGGGATAGGGAGGGAGTGAGGGAGAGAGAGATGGGGAGAGATAGAAAAGAGGGGAAGAGAGGGAGAGAGAGATATGTATAGAGAGAGAAGAGGGGTGAAGGAGGGAGAGGGAGAGAGATAGGTATAGAAGGGAGAAAGAGAGAGACAAAGGAGAGAGATGTAGAGAGGGAGAGAGAGAAGAGGGGGAAGAGAGGCAGAGTGAGAAAGAGAGGGAGAGATGTATCCATATAGGGTGATATGGAGAGATAGAGAGGGATAGGGAAAGAGATAAAGAGATAGGGAGAGATATAGAGAGATAGGTTGATAGAGGTAGAGAAAGATAAGGATAGAAAGAGAGAGGAGTGAGAGGAGATAGAGAGATAAGTATAGATGAAGATATAGAGTAGGAGAGAGAGAGTGGAAAATATAGAGGGAGAAGAGAGTGATGTAGGGAGAGGTAAGCAGATAGATAGGGGAGAGATATAGAGACGAAGATGGAGATGGAGAGAGCGAGGGAATGTGGGAGAATGGAAGGAGAGAGGGAGAGAGAGAAATAGAGATAAAAAGAGGTAGAGATAAAGATAGGGAGAATGAGAGAGGGAGAGATGGATGAGTAGAAGATAGATATAGGAAGTTATATGAAGAGGTATATATATATATATATGAGAGGGATATATCTCTTATTGCTATCTCTTTATTTTCATCTCTCTTTCTCTCTTCCCCTATCTTTATCAGTATCCCTCTCTATACTTCTATCTCCCTCTATCACTTTTTCTTTCTCTCTCCACCTCCCCTTCCCCTTTGCTCTCGACTTCTTTATCCCTCCTTGTCTCCATCTCTTATTCTCTCTCTCTTTTAATTTCTCTTATCTCTTTCTCTCTCATCTACCCTTCACTCCTTCCCCCTATCAATCTTTATATTAAAAAAATATAATTATATTATATTATATTTATAAAATAATAAGATATAATTATAATATAAATTTTTATATAAAATATATATGATCAAATAATAAATCAGAGTTAGGCAACTTGACATAAAAAGTTGAATAAGTTATCTATATTATTTCAAAAATATGTAAAAATAGAATGTGTAGCAAATTGAATCTAGTTTCTAAACTACTAGGTTTATTTTTTAAAATCTATTTGGTGGAAATTTGAAATTTCAATGCAGTAGTACTTAAATTTTAGGGAAAAAATAAGAAGTAGGTGTTTGTCTGACCACTCTATACACAATAAAATGATAATATTTTTTTATAATAATTTAGATATAAGTAGAGGACTCATTTTTCGATGGGATGCATATTTTTTTGTAATTTTTTTCTAAGTAAATAATTAATTATGAATTTTTTATTACAACTTTTAAAAAATATAAAAACTTGTTTGTCTAACCACCTTAACTTGGTCAAAACTTAATGAGATTCAATTTTTTTTTGTTAATCCTATAGTATGCAAAGCATAGAATGTGACGCATGTTTTGGATTCAAAAAATGTGATACCAGTTGAAAGTTATAGATGTTTTTCAATCAGCCTATCAATCAAGACTTTAGTCGTAATTCAAATAGAAAATGAACAATAATTATTTATTAAATTCAAAGTAAAGCATAATTTATATCAAGGTGGAAAGCTAAGAATCTCCTTTAAAAACCCTTTTCGTTTATTCAATTTTGGGTTAAAAAAAAGTCGTCAGCTACATACCCTACACATACCCATCATATCGCCACTTTTTGGCCCATTATGATCCTACACATACCATTATATTATATAAAATATAAAATATAGTAATTAAATAAGTACAATATAAAAATAATACTACATATTCATTACATATTATATTATATTTAATATTATTTATAATTCAAAATAATAAATATAATTATAATATGTTTTAATATCAAATATGTAGTATTAAATAATAATAATATTGTAAAAATTATATTTAATATTTTTTGTTATATAAAATATAATAATAAAATATAAAATATACATTATATATTAATTACATATTATATTATATTAAATACTTTGTTGTTGGTGAAGGGGAATCGGAGGAGGACGAGAACAATGGAGATCCGAGGGAGGGTGATGTCGGTTAGTTTCTGCTTTAGGGGGACTATTGGCTTGGGAGTGTCGTGGGGCTGGCGTTTGTGTGCGCTGGACCCTTTATTTTTGGGGCTTCTTTCACCATTCATCTTGGTGATGGCGACCATGGCCTTTTATTTTGGGCTATCTCTATTCTAGAGGGGGGATCTTTTCTTATTGTGGGTTTTTCCCTGTTTGAGGATCTCTTGCTGTTATGGTTTGGCCCTTGTATGTGGATGCATGCTGGAGTGTTTTTGGTGGCTACTACTAGAAATGAAATTTCTAGGGGTAGGTTTGGTCTTGGGTGAACGTTGTGACGATTCATAAACTATTTTGAGAGCCACAGTTTTGTCTTGATTCAAATCTTGCGGTTGTAGCCACTAGGCTGGCTATCTTTGAAGCTTGTTTCCTTCCATTTCCCTTGGTGGTGCCTCTATCCTTTGGTTATGTTTTCTTATTGCAGTTAGGCAGTTTTTCTTCCTGGAGAGGCTCTAGTTTTTCCAGTGACTTTGGCCCTACAAGGCTTGGTGATGCTAACTCTTGTTCTTTTGCAGGCTTCTTGTTTCTTGTGGCAGCTGTGAGTAAATATTGGTTGGATGTTTCTCTCTAGTTTTGTTTGTGTAGGAGTCTAAATGTTTACTGGTTGCTCTTTCTTATCCCTTGCTTTTTTTGGTCAAGAACCTCCCCTGTATTTTTGGAAGAGATATGGTTATGGGAGATGATTTTCAAGACCCGTATGTGTTTCAAATATTTTATGTTGAGCAGGCTTTCTTTAGTCCTTCCTTTACTATTTGGTCTAAAGTCTTCTATAGAGGTGAGGATTCTGACTAGTAGTAAAGATCTTTGTTGTCAGCTTTTCATTTTCTCTCTTACAGTTAATCCTATGGAGGTGGATGCTTCTTCTATAGAGGTGGAGAAGGTGTGCAAGGGATAGGTAGTTTGCTGGTGTTGGGGTGGTATTCTTTCTATCTTCACTCCTTTTCTTCTATAGCTTATTCTATTGAGGTGAATGCCTCTTTCTATTGAGGTGGAGAGGGGTTGCCTGGGAGAAGAGATGTGTTGGTGTAAGAATGCTTCTCATTTGGAGATGGTGAAGGGATGCAAAGAAGATGCAGATTGTAGCTTTTGGGGATTGTTTGATGCTCTGAGCTATTCAGCCCATGGCTATCTTATGGTGAAAACCTTCATTCATGGCTATGGGATCCATGTAAAACCCATGTTTCAGGTTAAGGGATCTTGTCAAAACCCTTATATGGTTGAGGGAGCCTTGTGCATTTGTGATGACCTTCCCTATAGAGGTGGAAAGGGTGTTTTTCTAGGCTCAGAAACTTTTGTTGTTGGTGCTTTGTTCTTAATATATGCTTTGCAAGTATTATCCTTGGGTTCAAGGTCCCTATCAATACCTAGATATACAGGGTTAGGGATCCCTTCAAAATCCATAGATTTGGGTTTAAGGTCCCAATCAAAACTTTGTTTTAATGGGTTGGTGGTCCCATCAAAACCAATGGGTTGTAGTGGGTTGTTGGTCCCGTCAAAACCAATGACTTCAAGATTCATGTAATATCTTGGTTCTTTTCTAGGCAGCCCGTTGGCTTTTGGCTGGTTGTTGGCTTGCTGCTTCCCTGTTGCGCTACTGGTTGACTTTGAATCTATCTTTAGGGCAGCTTGTTCTTCTTTGTGTCAGTTTTGGGTCCCCTTAAAACCTCATGGTTTTAGGTCCATTCAAAACCTATTGTAAATGGTTTTGAGTCCATTCAAAACCTATTTTTCCTCTAATAAAAAAATAATAATAAATATAATTATAAGATATTTTTTATATAAAATATATATGTATAATTAAATAAATAGATATAAGTTTTTAAAATATAATTTTTATAATAAAGTATTATTTTTAAAACATATTTAATAATATATATTATATTGTATAAAATACAATACTAAAATCAATACAATATAAAAATATATACTATATGTTTATTACATATTATATTATATGTAAGTTTAAATTATATAAAATAATAAATATGATTATAAATTATTTTTTATATATAAAAAATATATATAAGTATTTTAAATATATTTGTATAATAAAATATTATCTTATTATTATAGTTTATATTTTATACCTTATTAATATATAATTTAATTATTTTCAGGGGAACAAAATTTCTTTATGTATTCGATTTTGTTTTCTTTTAATTACATTTAGAGTATAATTTTTTTTATTGATATTTGTATTATTATAATTTAAAATAAATATTATATTGAAAGTAAGTGTAAATTAATAATTCTATTTGAATCTTTGACTTTGAAGATTCTCGTTTCTCAACGCGTACAAGAAGGCCTATCTCCACTTTTGCAGTGAGTGTAGCAACAAACTTGAGTTTGAAATCGGGGTCAACTATGAATATGAACTCTCTCAGCATACTCATGGTGATGGATTTCAGCTGAATAAATGCCATTTCTTTCCCTAAGCACATTCACGACCTGGCTTGGAACACTGGTTATTTGAAAACATTCTCCGTCACAAATAGGAGTAACCCATTCTCATCCTGCTTCAACCATCTCTCAAGCTTGAATTCCAAACAGACAGTGCTCTAGATGCTCTCCATCCTTCCCATGGCGTAAGGGTGGTAATACACTTGTACCCCCTTTCCCACCACTGTCTGGTCAAGAAGGACATCATCTTGCAAGGCCTCTTTTGCGTCAGCTAGAATAGGTAGATACAATCGCATGGTTTCACAAATAGAGGCATGTAGATACTTCATATTTTTCAATTCCCCAAAAGAGAAAACCATTTCCACTTCCTGTTCCCCTACACCTCTGTCAGCTATAACACTTGTTATCTCTAGATTTCCCCCTACACGACCTCTGTTATGAAATCTCGCAATGACCTCGTGTTGAACTCAAAAGAGGCAACCTTTCTCTGCAATTTCCAGTGCTCTTCATCCATGTTAAAAATCCTGGTGCCGAGTAGATCGTGCAAGAGGCTTGAGAAGAAGTCTCCTTTGGGATAGTTATCAAATCGAGTTTTAAGCATATGCTCTACATTGGCCGGATTGGCCGTGACAATAGACTTTCTCACTCCCAGATGCTCAATCATGATAGTCTGGGAGGGAGCCCTCCTCAGATACTCTGTAACCCAATTTTGTAGCCGTCTTTTGTTCATCAAGAAGGCAAACATCGAGCCCACTTTTGGGTATGAGGGCAGTGTTGTAGCCTTATCATCACTCCTCTTAGATACTTGAATGTATAAAATGTAAGCCAAAGCAAACCCAGGAGAGGAAAGGAAAGGCTACTCAATGTCGGAAGATCCTTCCATGCTATCCATTGCTTTCATAATGTCAGAAACACTAGTTCTGAGAATGTACCCACTTGCATATATTATTAAAGACGCATCAAGGAAGATAAAGAGATCTATAAAAGTACTGTCCAATATTTAAGTGGATGTAGTAAACACGTCTACATATAATGCAACTTGCATTTGGATATTTGCATTTGATATGATGGATGATCAACAGTGGAAAAAATTTCAATCATCTCCACATCGTGTTGGAATATATGAACTATTGATTTATAAAATTAGGTTGTTCACTTTCAAATTGGATACGCTTTCGGGGTAAATTAGGTGATATTGAAAGAACAGTAAATTTTAGTAGTTTTAAGTGAATGAAATGTCTATGTTTATGTAGTGCATAAATTATATTGTTAGAAAGTAAGCATAAAAAAATATTAGTAGTAATATTCAACGGTGTTAAATTAAATAGAAGATATATATTAATATTTATAGTTTTATGAAAAAATAACTTTATTTTATTATACTTTCAAAGAATTGAATCGTGTCATTGTTTGGGAATTATACATATTCAACAAAATGAAATATTAAATACATGGAATAACTTTTATTTTATTTATTTAATATTATATATTTCAACTTTGTAGAAGGGAGAATCAAAATCTTTTATAGAATTAGATATATTATGTCAAGAACTAATATTGTTGTCTTTTGTAAATGAGTCAAAATACTACATATGGTTGAATAAATTTTATTTTATTTATTTAATTAGTCAATAGGCCCTATTTTTTTCAACTTTGCCCAAAATTTTCATCAGCCTCACCATTTTCTGGTTCTCCGGCGTCGGCGAAAACTTGTTGGATGGGTTATAGTGTGGTCGTCTTTTTCATCAGCCCTGCTAGTTTAAGGTTACAGACCTGGGTCTCCATTGCCATGTAAAAGGTGGTAGGCGTTTGGCGTGAAGATAGAGGAGTCCGACGAAATGACTAAAATGTAGAGGAGGCCAACGAAATGTCACTAGCATTGATTGTTGTATGGTTTCTATGTAGTGGTGATGGTACAAGTATCATCTATTTTAGAGGTCCTTGAAAAACAAAACAAATTTATGTCCTATTATCGATAACATATTCTTTGGTGTCATTGTGAGGCTTTTTGTTATTGATGAAGGTAGCAGTGAATGCGGAGGGTAGGTTTTTGTGAAGGTACAAGTGCGTTGAATGGCTGTGCAATTTCTATGAAGGTGGTTGAAGGTTATCTTATGTTTTGTTGCATGTGTCGATGGTTGCAAATGGTGACGTTTGTGATAATTATGTGGTCTTGTTTGGCAGGTTGTCAAGAAAGAACGGAGGAAAGAGGAAGCAAGCAGGAAGGGGTGTTATTGAAGGAAGCGCGTAGAGGTGCATCTCATCTAGGTTCTTCTTGAAGGAAATATTGTTTCATTGTGTCAATTGTTGTTGGAAAGATTGTATAGTATTGTGGGTTTTGGCATGTTGATGACTCTTGTTTATATTGTTCCATTTATGGCTTTGGTTTTGTGTGAATGGTTGGAAAATAGTTAATATGTTGTGTTTTTGGTGAATGTTGAAATTGAGACATCTTGTGTTTTGCGGGTTTTCCCTAAAAGATTTTTTTTTTTTTTGTAAATGCTATCTGAGAAGGATAGCAATGTGTACATGTAAACTATAAAATAAAACTCAAGATAATAAGGGTCTTGTGTGAATGGCTAGAAAATAGTTAATGTGTTGTGTTTTTGGTGAATTACCCCCTCTGGGTTATGGTTGAACACAATATTGATTCATTTAGGGTTGTCATTTTCATGGTGAAGGTTTTGAGTTGATTTGTTACTGGGAGCTTTTTGTGTTTTGTAGTTTTTGTATGTGAGGCACTATTGGAAGCCGTGTTTTTGTTTCTATTTAGAATTAGTCATGTGGATAGTCGTAAATTTTGAATTGTGTATGCATATATGCATAGATATCCAAGAGGCGATCGAATATCTACACACATATGTACGAGGAAGTTGTATAGGATAGGGAAATGTCAATTGCATGCATGTGTATTTATGTATATGCATATGCAAATATAGACATATTTACAACTATATATATGAGCAGGTGTGGATAGCAATACTTTGTTCACAACGATATTGTTTGATTTATGGTTCAGATTTTGCGGGTATGTTTGTCTATGCATTTGGCACTGTCATTTTTTAGTGTTTTGTGGGTTTGGCCATCTGGGTGAGTGTGGATAACAATATTGTTTCCTTCACATATTTTGTTTTGTGGCAATGGTTGGAATGTAGTAAAATAGTTAATGTTATGTACTCCATGTTGTTTTGTATAAGGGACTGTTCACTGTTGTTGTTTGTGTTACACTAAAGTGTTACATTTATGGCTTCCATTTATCATTGGTCTTATTAGGACCATTGCCAGTACATGCAAAGCATACATCAATTAATGTTGATGCAAACCATCGTTTAATTTTTGCAACCTTCTCTATCTGTGCGGACCGAAAAATGCCACCCTATTCCCAAAGCAACCAACAGCTGCCTCCGCCACCTTTTTCATGGGAATTGGAAGGCCAAAAAATTGGGAGGCTAAGCAAAATTCCAAGAGAACTTATAAGCTATCCGCCACTATAGATCTATAAATGTGTATATATATAAATATATATTTGTATATATATGTATATATGTATACAAATGTATATATGTATACAAATGTATATATGTATACAAATGTATATATGTATACAAATGTATATATGTATACAAATGTATATATGTATACAAATGTGTGTGTGTGTATATATATATTATGAGGAAACTTATAAGCTATCAACCACTATATCTATATATGTGTGTATATATATATATATCTGTATGTATGTGTATATATGTATACAAATGTGTGTATATATATATATATATATTATGAGCAAACTTATAAGCTATCCTCCACTATATCTATATATGTCTGTATATATATATATCTATATGTATGTGTATATATGTATACAAATGTGTATATATATGTATATATATGTACATATATTCTGAGCAAACTTATAAGCTATCTGCCATTATATCCAGATATGTGTATATATATATATCTGTATGTATATGTATATATGTATACAAATCTGTATTTATATATATACCAGCAGGGTTGATGAAAATCCTAACCAAACTATAGCCCATCCACGAAGTCTACCCTGACACAAGAAAAAGAGGGAAAAATGTTGAGGCTGACAAAAATTCCTAGCAAAGTTGACACAAGTACAGCCTAAGGTAGGGAACAATAATCAATAATACCTGATGTAACTAAACATAGCATGGATAGTATTAATTATTTTATTCTGTTCCAACCATAGCAAGATAATGAAAGGCATAAATCAAATAACATTAGTCTAATGCAGACAACAATAGTGAACAATGCCTTATGCAAAACAATACCAACAGAACGTGAACCCTAAATGAATCAATATTGGTTGAAATGGTAGGCCAGATGGAGAGAGACCGATGAAAAATTGAAATATATATAAATATATGAATATATGTACACACACACACACACACATATATATATATATTCGGAGAAAACTTATAAGCTATCCACCACTACATATGTATGTGTGTATATATATATATCTGAATGTATGTGTATATATGTATACAAATGTGTATATATATGTATATATATATATATATGTGTGTGTGTGTGTGTACATATATTCTGAGCAAACTTATAAGCTATCGACCACTATATCTGTATATGTGTATATATATATATATATTTATATGTATATGTATATATGTATACAAATGTGTATATATATGTATATACATATACATATACTGGCAGGGCTGACAAAAATCCTGACCAAACTATAGCCCATCCGCCAAGTCTACCCTGGCCCTGGAAAAAGAGGGAAAAATGTTGAGGCTGACGAAAATTCCCAGCAAAGTTGACACAAATACAACCTAAGGTAGGGAACAATAATCAATAATACCTGATGTAACTAAACATAGCATGGACAATATTAATTATTTTATTTTGTTCAAACCATAGCAAGATAACGAAAGGCATAAATAAAATAACATTAGCCTAAGGTAGACAACAATAATGAACAATGCCTTATACAAAACAATACTAGCAGAACATGAACCCTAAATGAATCAATATTGGTTGCAATGTTAGGCCAGATGGAGAGAGATCGATGGCAAATTGAAATATATAAAAAATATATGAATATATGTACACATATATATATAATTATTCTATTATGTTCTAGCCATAAGCAGAAAACTAAAGTGATGAATAAAACAACAATGGTTTCAATAGCCACCTAGATGCAGAAATATAAGAATTGACCAAAACTCCATAAGCTTAACAATTTTAATCTTGCATATATATATTGATACCCATAAGAGAAAATGAAAGTCATTAATCAAACAACAATGGTTTCAATAGCCACCCAAATGTAGAAATATAAGAATTGACCAAAACTCCATAACCTTAACAATTTTAATCTTACACACACACACACACACACACACACACACACACACACACACACACACACACACACACACATATATATTGATATTAAATATATCCTATGTAGCCTAAGGGGAGAACAATAATTAATAAAACCTAATGTAACCAAACATAGAATTAATAGCATTAATTGTTTTATTTTGTTACAACCATAAGCAAAAAATGAAAGGAATAAGTGAAACAATAGTGCTCTCACTGGCCACCCACAAGGAGTAAGCCACTATACAGCCTCAACT
The DNA here is from genome assembly GCA_007258455.2 of Sequoia sempervirens. Classification (NCBI taxonomy): domain Eukaryota; kingdom Viridiplantae; phylum Streptophyta; class Pinopsida; order Cupressales; family Cupressaceae; genus Sequoia; species Sequoia sempervirens. Next base: position 613,292 of record VDFB02380835.1, on the reverse strand, counting down.
ATGCAATAAGAATCGATAAGAACTCCATAGCCTCTACAATTTTATCCCATTGCAAACATAGCCACAAAGTGCAAATATCAAGCACAAACCGTACATCAATATATATGTATATAGCCATAAAGAGAGACCCACCAAAAGTTGAAATATATTTTTTCTATTATGTTACAACCATAACTAGAAAATGAAAGGCATAAATGAAACAATAGTGCTTTGCGGCCAGTTGCAAGGAGTAAGCCACAATATAGCCTAAGCTATGCAATAACAATCGACAAGAACTCCATAGCCTCTACAGTTTTATCTTGTTGCAAACATAGCCACAAAGTGAAAATATCATACACAGACCATACAAGAATATATATGTGTATATATATATGTGTGTGTGTTTCTATATATGTATATATAGACATATATGTGTATATATGTATACAACCATAGAGAGAGACCCACTGGAAATTGAAATATATATAAATATATGTAGGCATGTAGGCATGTATATAGTTATCTTACTATGTTCCAGCCATAGCCAAAAAATGAATGCCATGAATCAAACAACATTTCTTTCAATACACAACTACATGTAAAAAGGTGCAATATAGTTCAAGCTATACAATACGAATCAACCAAAACTCCATAACGTTAAGAATTCTAATGATACATATATATTGATATTCAAATATACTATGTAAAGCCTAAGGAAAAGAATAGTAATCAATGATACCTACTGTAACCAAACATAGAATCAACAACTTTAATTATTTTATTATGTTCCACCCAAAACAAAAAATGAAAGCGATAAATCAAACAACATTGCTTTCTATAGCCACCCACATGCAGAAAGCCACAATATAGGCCGAGCTATACAATAACAATTGACAAAAAATCCATATCTTCTGCAATTTAATTCCGTTACAAACATAGCCACCAAATGTATGTATATATGTATATACATATATGTCTATATATATGTATATATATATGTATGTATGTATGTATGTATGTATATATATACATGCATTTATACATATACATATATATATGTATGTATCTATGTGTAAATATGTATATAGCCATAGAGAGAGACCCACCGAAAATTGAAATATATATAAATATATGTATATGTGTACATATATATATAATTATTTTACTCTATTCTAGCCATAACCAGAAAATGAAATCCATGAATCAAATAATGTTCAGTGGTTTCAATACGCAACTAGGTGTAGAAAGGCACAATATAGTTCAAGCTATACAATAATAATCAACCAATTATTTTATTGTGTTCCAACCAAAACAAAAAATGAAAGCCATAAATCAATCAACATTACTTTCTACAACCACCCACATGCAAAAAGCCACATATATATGTATGTATGTATATATATACATGCATATATACATATACATATATATATACACACATGTATATATATGTGTGTGTGTGTGCATGTGCATGTGTGCACATGTGTATATATATGTATATGTGTATATATGTATATGTGTATCTAAAAATGATTTTTATTTTTATATATATATAACATTACTTCCTACAGACACCCACATGCAGAAAGCCACACACACACACACATATATATATGTATGTATATATATATACATGCATATATACATATACATATATATATGTATACATATATATATACATGCATATATACATATACATCTATATAATGTGTGTAAAATATATATATATATATATACATACATACATGTGTGTGCAGATATATATAGATGTTGGTTATAGTTTAGTTTGGATTTTTCCTCAACCCTCTCGGTTTAAGTTGCCGAACTTTGGAATCCATAGCCGTGTCAAAGGTGGTGATCATTTGTTGCAACGATAGAGGAGTCTAGCAAAATTATAGAAGTGTAGGGGAGGCCAACGAAATGTTATTAGCATTGATTGTTGTATTGTTCCCGTGCAATGGTGATGGTGCAAGTAACATCTATTTTAAAGTCCTTAGAAAACAAAACAAATGTCTGTGCAATTATCGGTACTATATTGTTTGGTGTCATTTTGAGGTTTGTGTTGTTGCTGAAGGTGGGTATGAGCACAGAGGGAAGTATTTTGTGAAGTTGCAAGTGCGTTGAATCCCGTGAAATATTTGTGAAGGTTGTTGAAGGTTATCTTGTGTTTTTTAAAATGTATCGATGGTTTCAAAAGGTGTGGTTTGTGATATTTATGTGGTGTACTTTTAACGGAAACCATAAACACATACCCAGAAAAAAATCACAATATGGAATCCATGCAAAACCACACATGCAAAATGTGAACCATAAATCAGACAACGTATTTGGAACAATGAAGAGTACCTTATGGAAAATCAAGCAATATAATTGCCAACCACAAACCAAACAATATTGTTGAGGGTTTCTTCCACATGCAACTCTTCCTGCTTGTTTCAAATAGACATCTTCTCACCAACTTGCCTGCAAAAAAATAGGAAAAATATTATCATAGGTGAGACATATCTTTTGGATTTCCAACCACCCTCCCTTGCTAAAAACATAAAATAACCTGCACCCACCTTTGCAGAAGATGCACAAAACTTAATCTAGGTTGTGTTTTTGGTGAATCTAAAAATCAAGATTTCTTGTGTTTTGTGGGGTTCCACAAGTGTTTGAGTGTTGGCGATATTGTTTCATTTATGGCTTTCATTTTGTGTGAATGGCTGGAAAATAGTTAATCTGCTATGTTTTTGGGTGAGTTTCTGTTGATGGTGTTTTTATGCACTTCTCAACACAGGCAGTGCGTAGGTGCACTACCTCTTTTGAAAGACAATCTTCCACAATCAAATTGTAGAACACTATCCCAAGGTCTCTCGGATGCCAGGTCTTGATAGTGCTTAGATACCTCAGTAGTTTGATGTGATTTGCTAGAATCACAAGGCGGGCTTACGCAGGAAATACAAAGTGTAGGAAGTTGGGTTTGCAAATGCAATTTCAAAGTGCTGAAAGTGAATGAACAGTGGTTGTCCACTCAAAATAGCAAGTTGAAACTCATTAAGTTCATCTGATTTAGCTTCATGGTGATGCTTTGGGTCCTACTCTAACCAAGGATTAAAAGAAACAGCAAAAGGAGAAGGGTTAAGAAAGTTATTCTAATCCTAAGCTACGAATGAACAGTAACAATGGTGGCTGCTAAAGTAGACAGACTTCCTAAACTGGGTTTTGCTTGACCAAGAGAAACCTACAGCTACACAAAACCAGTACAATCTTCTAAGAACTACAGATTTTCACATCACATACACACATCATGTACATGTAATCGAACTAAATTGCAGCAATAAAGGAAAGAGGCTCAAACTAGCTTTGCAAAGTGATTCATCATCAATGAACCACAAAAAGCATGAGCTGGAAGTTCATCAAATACTATAACAGCAACACCATCATGATAGCCATTCAAGAAACTAATACTAAAGCTAATATGGAAGTAGAACCATGCATGCAAGATGAGCAAAATCAAAGAGAACATCCATAAATTCATGCAATGTTGTCTTCTATTGCTACAAAATGCTTTTTACAAAAGCTCTCCAACCACTACAAATGAGGGGCAAGCCCCTATTTATAGTTTTCCAAAGCCCAAATCAATGGCTAGGATCAATTCACAATGAGTGGATCAGATTCAATTGCATTAGGGTTTCACCTACCCTACAATATTCAGCAATTTAAAATACATTCCTTGTCCTTTCCCTATTTTGTCATCTAGTGCTAGTCATTGTAGCAATTTTGTCATTTAGCTGATTGCCCTTTCACTGTAGCAAAAATTGTCTGAAAGTTGCCTTCTTACTTGATGTGTTTGTAGTGTTCTTCCTTGGATCAAGTGAGCCCATCAACGATTGGCATCAATGGATTGGTTGCCCCTGATGGGCGGACAGCTACCTTATGCTTTCTTCAAGGCCATCCCCCTTGAATTTTTGTCCTTGGCCTCCTTGGCAAAGGCCTTCTTCTAACGCCGACCCTGTTGGTGGGTTTTAGTGAGAGAGGCAATCATGAAATAAATGGTGACATGAGCGATGTGCTTTTCCTTATTCAGCTTTCTCAATGGGTCTCCTGATAGACGTGCAGTAGGCTCCTTGAATCCTGTGTACATGAAGTGTCATAAGTGCTTCCATACACAAATCAAGGAAAATGTTAGTCAAATCTTTGCAAAATCCTTGTTAAATTCATCCATGCATCACCAAAAGATCATAATATTCATATTTGGAGCTCATTTGGATCGACTTAGGAGCATCTAGAGGTCCATGGCCAGAAAGCCATCCAAAGATGGCAGTTTGGAACAACACGCTGAAAATGAAATTCCGGAGACGGAACTCCAGGGTCTGGTGGGCTGCAAGGCGGCCAGAAGATTGATTTCCCATTTGAGCGCCTAGGCCCAAGGCACCGGGAAGCTGTTCATCTTTCACCATTTGGAACGGCTATCGTCAGGGGGAAGTCTGGAGGCAGCGGCCCGGTGGTCGGGCCCCGGCGCGAGTGTCGGCGATCACACGAGAAGGCAAGTCGGTGTAAGGTCTCCACTGCAGGGTGAGGTCTTGGCGAGAGATGAATGTCTCGCTGACAGCCGGGATCAAGACCGGACCAGACATAATGGTTCATCGCTCAATTTAATTTTCAACCTTGTAGCAGTCGAAAGGGTAGAGCCCAGAGCTCGGAGGGGCGGGCAAGATTTTCCCATCAGAACAGCAGATGGGGAGAGGACTCCCGGATGGCGGAGCCCAAAAGTCAAACAGACGCCGAGCATGGATGACTTGGTTCTACTGTATGCATATTCCATCTGTAATTTTCTATATTGCCCCATTGAATCAATCAAGTTATGCATCTTCATGTCAGGGTCCATATCGGCATAGGTCCATGACTATCCTCCCGACACCCATGTTATTTTATTCTAACATCTGCATGCTACAGGTTTATCGGCAATTGTCACAGCAATTTCATTTTGTCATGGCGACCGGGATGTAAGGGATACATATCGGGGGAAGTCATTGCTATCGCTGTAAGATCTTGGCGAGAGACCCTCGATCTTGCCAACCTTACACATGGATTCCCTCTGAATTTACTTCTAGTGAGACTATAGTGGACTCTATCAGCATAAGGTTTGCGGTGTCCCGCCGAGTGACATTCGGGTTTCGTTTCGGCCAAGCATGAGTTTACGGCAGGAGGTTACAACGAAAAGGCCAAGAAATGTCAACATCATTTGACCCTATGGTTCAAGACATTGGAAATACCTCCACCACAATTGTTGAAAATAATGATCAAGATCTCTCCATCGAGGAGCACATTGAAGATGTTTCCACCCCATCTGATGATCAACTCACCATACATCAAGAGCCACTCTTTAGTGATCTATTTCAAGGAGTGTTAGGATTATTTGATCCTATTGACATAATGCATGAACCATCGACCAATGATCATATTAAAACTACCTATACATTTCCTTATGAGTTAGAGGACATATCTAAAGAATTTATTCCAAAGCATGATCAAAATATTTCTCCAAGGTCTAGCAATGATCCTTTCCAAGACATGTTGACATCCTTCGACCTCATGGCTACAGATATTGAAGGAACCCTGAACTCAACACTTGAGGATATTGAACCACTTACCATGTCTAATGACAACATCCAAGAACCCTTTGTAAGCAATCCATCCTTTGAAACTGATCCATGTCAAGAACTTGATCCAAAACATGTTGAAAGCAACCTTGAAATCATTCAACATCAAGAATTTGTATCTTCAAGATACTACAAAAATCTAATGGACACTCTCCTATCTATGCAAGATGATCATATCCATATAGAACATACTCCTCTGTCTACCCATGAGATGCTTTCTGTGGATGGACATGTAGATGATCTCCATTCATAACAGGATTCCTTTACTCCTGATATTATTACATAAAAAGAGCAGATAATTGGTTTGCACAATCAAACTGAGTTGCCAACATCAAGATCAGATATATCCAAAATCCAGACTGAAGACATCATGTATGAAGATATCTAGCATTATCCACTCAAGAAAACAAGTTAGATAGAACACGATATTACAGAGCTAGCAGAGTGGCAAATGGAAATAACATCACCTACGGTGGTCATTTATCAGAGAATTTATTCTAAACAAAAGCTCTCAGAACAAAAAAAATCAAAGCATGAGGGTACTACTACCACCATACTGGGGGAAACTTTGTCTAATGCAAGCATCGACATAGGGAGCACAAAGAATCTTTATGATGAAACCGTTGCCAATACTACAACTAGCCACGTCATGAATCTTCATCCACCCATCACCCCATTCACAAATTGGGACCAACATCAAAGGAAATATTTGAATCAAAGTACAAAGAACATTATAAAAGAAAAAGAAGCTGAGAAGCATAATGGACAAATCAAATATGCATGGATACCAAAACATACAAAGAAAGATTATCCCTATCGAACTCCATCAGTCAAAGAAACTATGGGGCAAAAGAAAAAAGGGAAAAGTATCCATCAAAGATGTCCGCAAAAGTAAAATCAGGCTTTTCAAGCGACGTACAAAGTGTATCAAGCAGTTGATCCTAATTCCATGCACACTTTCGTATCCACCCATCATTGCTCATCTTCCCAAGTTTGGAGAGTCAAAGATCCCAAACTGTCAACCAATCCATCTTTTACCCCAAAACACACTTTGTCCATGCCTCCACACATGATATCCAATTCTCACATTGACCATGTACTGGCAACAACCCTTCATCATAAGGATTTTGAAGGCACTCTATCGCGATGTGTGCACAAAGAAAAAGTCAACTCTAATATCGATGAAGCAAATCAGGAAACTCAAAAGTTGCATTCAAGTGCACATATCTTAGCAAAGCAACTTCTTCAAGCAGGATACCATTGGCATATCATGACAGGGGCATCTACATCAGCAACACCTTGTGATTCATCATGAGTTTAAAATCTTTCAAAAAAATTTAAAAAAAAAGCAAAAAAGCAAAAAATCCAAAAAAAAATCAGAAAAAGGATTGAAAATAGTCAAGAGAAAAATTGTCCTCTAGTGAAAAACCACATGGGGGGCACTTTGGGCAAGACCATGATGAAAACTTGGAAAACAGGCATCATCTGTAGAATTGAGCATCTACGTGCACTAGTTCAGGTGAAAGCATCTCATCCCATCCGTAATAAATTGAGCATTCCATCCATCTTATCCATAATAAATCCATTCATCCATGAACCATTTATCCAATCCATCGTCATCCATTGGCAACCATCATCCAAGTTATCTTGATCTTGACAAACTTCAGTGCATATTTTATGCTTGCTTATGGTAAACATCTTGATGTGGGCCATTTTCATTTGATCTTATCATATGCAACATTATCTGAGCCATGAAGCATTGTCCAAATGAGCATTCTTTATCTGAACACCTTATCTTATCACAAGATAATCCATATCCATATATCCATACACCTATCTGAGCATTCATCCATCACATTCCATACATTGCTAGACATTGGGGGCAGATATCTCGCATCTTGCTTCAAGAATAAATCTTGGTCTATATTCTCTAACTTTTGTGGTGATCCGAACATTGGCAAACATGAAATCAAATTAATTAAGCATTTGTGATCCAGAATCCAAATCACTAGCCCATGGCATATTTTGATGAAAAAATGTTCCTTATCAAGCCAAGCAATCGATATCAGTCGCATCTAAGTTGCACATCAAACATCACATCAAATCATCCAAACATCTTTTGTTCCAAACCAAGCTTCAATAATCCTGATCAATCGAATCCAATCAGTCCATAATCTTGGGATATCCTTCCTGATCATTGTGTTGCTTAACACTACCCTTGCATTGTTGTGCATCCTCAACGATGTTATCGTCATCAATCCTGATCAAATCAAATCCTTACATTGTTGTGTAACCTCAACAATGTTATCATCGTCATCATCAATCCATTGATTTGATCAGTCAAACTTAGCTTCATTTTCAACAAAATCCCAAACAGAGAACTGATATCATCACACAAGTCCATATCCAAGATGTCAAAATCATGCGAAAAATCCAAAAACATCCAAAACATCCAAAAATCCAAAAACACTCATAAAACAGAAAACATCAAAAACATGGGAAGCCGAACTACATCGTCTCTGAGCTTAAACGTAGGCAAGGCTAATCTTTGATCAGCCCTCGAGACACAAAATCCAAAAACATTTGAAAAATGCAAAATCCAAAAAAAAAAATTGAAATATCAAAAAATCAAAACATTTGAAAAAATCCAAAAACCCAAAAACAGCCTCAAAACATCCAAATATTTGAAAAAATCCATCCATCCCATTTCAATTTCACCCACGATAATCAATCATCCATAATAAACTGATCGTCACCTTCATCCTTTGGCAACATAAACATAAACAATCACAGCAATCAGCAAAATCAAGCTTCAATCGCAAAATCAAAATTGAAACAACAAACCTCTAAAACAAAATAAAACTCTTGATCATTTTTAGACATGTCAGTCAACTTTATATCAACATCCTATCAATCAATTTATCAAACCATCATCATCCTATATAATGCATGTCCTAGGATATCTCGTTCCGACAATGGGCATCATTTTGGATATCACTTTGGATTCTTATCCTATCAAAACAAATCCCTTTTGGCTAGAGATATGAAGAACACAATTGACTTGTTTGCGTACTTGGTCTTTTTCTTTTGATTTATCTTATTGTGCTCATTCCAAGGACCTCTCGATGATATCCGAACGAAGGATTTAGAGAGATAGGAATGGGGCAACGATCATTATCTTTTGTCTGCTATGCTTGTTGGATGCTCTTGTAAAATAACTTAGCGAATACTTGCTTTGTTAGGTACGTCCTCGCAAGGTTTCCGTATGTTAAGTGTGAACAAGAATACTCCTATCTGCTTGTCGAGTCAAAGTCCATCGCAGTAGGTACAATGCCATCCTGGTTCTTTATACCTTGATGCATCGTACCTACGTATGTTATCAAACATAAGGTTAGTAGCCCTTTTAAAAACCCAATCCTTGATAAGAAAATCATCATCCATCTATCATCATCTATCATCATCATCATCATCTCTAATAAAGTCTCATCATATCATGGACTTGTTGGATCCTCTTGTCATCATCTAATTTCTTCTTTTCCGCACTAACATCATGTCATAAATTGTTAATCATCATCAATAGGACATCCATCTTGCATCCACAAACCATCAGTATTCTGCATATCATATCATAGCACATCATCATCATAATATAGATCTATTAGTCTAAGCATCTGCATAAATCATAGCATAATCCATCTCATCCATCATCACATCATATCATCATTTAAGTTGTTTAAGATAATATAGATCTGCTATTCTAAGCATCTTAAAACCATCTCATTTGCATCATTATCCATAACCATCCATTTTGAACCTCTTTATCGCGAGATTGACCCTCAAATTGAATCTTTTTGCTTGATCTCTTGAGGGGGCAATGTACTAGTGTACTTCTTTCCACTGGGGCATTCGAAAAATCATAAATTTTTTGAATTTTGATCGCGGCAAGTTTATTCTTTGAACCAAAGCAACAAGTACATTGCTTCAAAGAGGGGCAAAATCTAGACATGCAAAATTAGCATTATACATTCATCAAGTAAACCAGGTTTCATATTCATCCGCTCATTAAATAAATCAAATGCAACAAATCCATTCACCAGGTAAATCAGGTCTTTAATTCAATATCTAAGGATTATCCACTTAAATTGAATAAATTAACTTTATTTAATTTAAGCCTATCATTCCCTCTTTGATTAAATAAATCAGGATTTTATTTAATTGAAATCCAATTCATATTTCTCCTTTTCTGATTAAAATAAATCAAAGAGGTCAAAATCATCGAATCACCATTAAGCAAAGCTAATCCTGATTAAACTAACCTAACTACCCATCACATCCTCTAGATAATCCCACTTACACAAATAAATCAATTTATTGATTTATTTAAATCAGCATTTTCACTCAACATGACATCTTTGAGGAATATTCCATCAAGTTTGAATTCAAATACAAGTGGACATGTACACCCAACAAAGCATTTATGAGCTCTTACATGGCTCTTACATGTCCCCTTGCACAAGTCAAACTCAACATTTATTTCACAATTTGAATTTCCCCCTCTTGGGCACATTTTCCAAATCTTGCACACGCATCAACCACTCACAAGATGACAAGTGTCCTCATATCATTGGTCCATTCTTTGTCCCACATTCATCCATTTGGTTAGTCTCTCATCAAAATAATCTATAAATGGAGAGATTCATTCATCAAAAAATCCTCCACAATCTTAGCATCTCATCTCCACAACTCCACAAATCTCCACAATCTCATACAAGGTTACTCTCTTCAATGGAGAGCTAATCTTGCCCATCTTATCATCGTCTTCATAGCATCTTAACATCAAGCTTAAGCAAGGATTGAGAAAGGGATATTTTCAAAAATAGCACCAATCCACTATGGGATGGGATTAATTTCATGTTTTCATATGCTTTTTGTTTGGTTTCCATTGTTTCATTTTATTGCATATTTAGCATGATTTAATATCTCATATGGATGCTTGATTTGCTATATTTTACTTGGCATTATTACTAATGTTCATTGAAGTTGAAATATTTGCAGGTTTAGCAACCACAGGTAGAGTGGGACCCACGTGGACCAATGGCAAGTCACTGCATAGCAGGAGGACAGTGTACCCTCTGTGGTACATTTGTTGTAGAAGGTACGGTCTGCGGTATGTAAAGTCACAAAAAATATTTGTCTTTTATTTTTTTTAAATAAAACCTTTTTCAAAAAATCTTTACAATAATTTAAAAAATTGTGAAATAATTTTAAATTTAAATTTCACAACATAGAGAAAATATAATATTTTTTTTGAAAAATCGTGCATTCGCAATTATGACAACCTAAGGTCATACGGCTCTTTGGGAAAAGAAATTTTGCCTCATTGGACAACTGCTCTGATTTGGATGAATTGATAGTTGATCTTTGGGTGTTTGTCCCTTCTGGACGTGATAGCAAGGTCGGATTTGACCCAAAATGCTCTAAAATTGCAGCTACCTTATGGATCTGGCAACCACACTTCAATTTCAAACCCTCATAGATTTGGCCTTGTATGTCTGATTTGGACAAAACAAAAGGAAAAAGCGACTTTCTCAAACCTTGCAGATGTAATGGTGAGCTTATATTTGCACCAGCAAGCTCCAATATGAACTTGCAATAAAGAGCCACAAAATGGAACAACCCCAATCTTCTATCTCTCTTCAGAAAATGACTCCAATGGCACCCAACATGCTCTAATACCATGTTAGAATTGGCTATGGATGCGAAGATCTAGAGACCAAATGGAAAAAAAAAAAGAGAGAGAGATGAATATGACAAGAATAAACTGTATTCAATGTCAATGATATGAGATGATTGTGATTGTTCAATGAGAGACCCTTTGGTTATATAGCCAAGGTGAGATGCAAGTTTTCATACCTACACAAGCTTCTTTAGATTGTGATATTTTGTGCTCTCCTTTATAGGAGGGTGTAAAATCTAATGAATTCAAATCATGAGTATTTTGTGAGATGGCATTGACATTAAGCGAAGATTTCTTTGTTTGTTTCATTTCTTGCAAAGGGTAAAGACCACTAGTGTCTATCAATTCAGGATTTACTACTGTTAAGGTTGGCTTAGAGGAATCTTGTATGATAGTGTTGATGTTGAGTGAAGGCTTGATGATTTCTATCAAAGGAAAATAACCAACACCATGAGTTGTTTCTTGGGTGTTAGGATATATGGGGACACAGATACCTTGTTCCCTAGCACAAGATCCTTTTCCACTATATCCAAGTTGTTTCATAAGCTCATAACCTTTTCCATAAATCATTTTCATCTCTTTTGGATTCAGTGGTTGTTCATGATTAAGTTCATCAAAGTTTGTTGTGTAATCTTCTATCTCTTCTTCTAAACTGGTTGAGGTGGATTCTTTCAGAGGGTCTTCTAAGTTTTTTATTGACACTATTTCTTTCTCATATCCCTTGTCAAAGTCTTTGTTTATGATCTTGTACTTGCCCATGAATGTGTGTTAAAAATCCAAGGAACCCAATTCCTCTTCTAATAGCTTTGTGACTTCGTCAATGTGTTTGTCTTTGTTTGTTTCTTGCATGAGTTCCACTTGTGTGGTTGGAGTTAATGTTGTCAAGGCATTATCTTTGTTTTTCTCAAGTCTTAAGAAACTATACGGCTCAGGATTAGCATCAAGTGTGTATATTTTGTTGTTGTAGATGTATTTCATTTTACGATGAAGATTAGAAGGCACCCCATTCATTGCATGAATCCACAATCTTCCTAAAAGAAGATTATATGAAAGTTCATGAGGCATAACATGGATTTATGTTTCCAATGTGGCATTCCCAACTGTAAGAGGTAAAGTAATCACACCGAGCGGTTTTTTTTAGATCGTCAAATCCCTTAAGAGATAAAGAATCAGGTTGAATGTTTGATTTATCAATTTCAAGCCTATCTAGAAGGCTCACACTATGCACATTAAGGACACAATTAGTATCTACAAGAGTTATCTTTATCCCTTTTCATTTGTAGTGAGCTATGATCATGAAAGCATCATTTTGTTTTTACACTTCCAAAGATGGGAGTTCACTTTGGTGGAAAACAATGTCAGTGCTTATGCCTTGAATCATGGTTGCTATGTCATTCGGTTTTGCATTGGAAGGGATAGGAATTGGTTGTAAGGCTATTTGAATCATGTTGTGGTAGTGAGGGGAGGCTTGAATAAGGTCCCATAATGACATCTTAGCAGGATTATTCTTTAGTTGTTCAACAATATTACACTCATTGCAACTTTATGAAGGAAAATGAGGGGGGCGTGGTAAGATGGGGTTAGGAAAAGGTAGGGGTGTTGGAGTTGGCTATTGTGGTTGTGGATTATTTCTAGTGTTATATGTATGAGCAATGGTATTATGACTCGGCTACTACAAAACATTATTCTTTGGTGGGTAGAGGATGAATTAAATGGAGTTTCAGGTTTGTGTGATGGGGGGTAAACGATGAGTTGAGGTTAAATAATGTTAACATCCCTTAACGAGTGAGAGTCTAATGTTTCCTCTTCATCTTCTTCTAAGGAAACGAGATCATTATGGTCAATTCATCCTTTTCTTGCACCATGGTATCCTCCCTAGGAGGAGAGTTTTTAGCAGAACTACAAACCATATGTTTTGTACATTGGAGGGTTGGTTATTCTAAAATTATTTCATCACAAGTAGGGGAATGATTAATGGTTGGATTTTATTTTTTATCGATAGTGGGGAGATTAGGGGAAGGTTCTATTTGATTGTCCTTTTTCCCTAAGATCTCATTCTCTTGTTCCATATTATCTACCCTAGTAGGAGATCTTGTAATATGTTCATCCATGGTTAAATTTTGTAAAGCAGCTTCATCAAAAGTAGGGGAGGTATCAAGAGAAGGACAATTATGATTTTCATGCTTACGAAATAGATCTTCCCAAATGGTAGGAGCATTAGGGAAGGGAGAGACAAGATTCTCATGACTCTTAATAGGTACATCTTCTAACACCAACCTATCCTCTTTGCATCGAGGAGCGATATTAGGAGAAGGACAATTTTGATTGTCATGGCTATGGAGACTAGCTAAGGTGATGTTTAGAAATGTTTCTATGATCTCATTTTCTTGTTGTCTAGTATCCTCCAAATGGGGATGAGGAGAGGGACAATCAAGACTCTCAATGCTTGTAGCTTCTCTCACCAAGATACCTTCAGCACTAAGAGGAGAGGTATTGGGAGAAGAAAAAGGATAATTGTTATGATTGTCTACACTACCATCCTCACCAATGGGCAAGGTAATATTAAGGATTGTGTACATTGTTTGATCATAACTATGACTAACTTGTTTCTTAATTACCTCATTGTTGTAATCAAAATTGAGCTCATAAGAGGGGATTTTGTACCTATGCAATCCATTTTTAATCATATCAAAGCCACATATCTTGAAAGAAAACATGCTATCATGAAAAAGTAAAGAAATTACAATGCAATGACCAATGTTTAAATGTAATTTTCAGATATGAAACAAGGTGATTTGTTGTTTACATGATGCAAAAACCTGAAAGATGAAATGTTGTAAATGCAAATTTTGAAGTTGAGCAATGCTCGAAATGAGCTAATTTAAGCTAGATCTAATGAAGTGCATGTTACAAAAACTCAACCAATTGATATAGATAGTTAATGGAAGCAAACAAAAGTGCAATAATAGGGTTTTCAGTGTTGTAATTGAAGATAGTTTCAAAGGTACAAAGGAACTAATTCGCCCAAGGTGGCGAATGAGTCCTAGTGGGGATTTTTTTCAGAATTTTCACCTTTTTTTGATTGATTTTTATGTTTTTTGTGCTGCATTATGCAGACCTTAGATGAAAATGTAGAATTTCAAAAAAAAAAAATGATTTGAGATGCAAAAATGCAACCTATACGCACTTTCACTAATGCAAAATTTTAGAAACCCTAATGCAAAGTTAATGTAAGCTAAATCTAGGATGATGATGGAATCCAGATTAGAATTAATATGTTCAAAATTCAAGTTCACCAAAATGTGGACTATGGAAATGGAGCGCACAACTTCCTTAATCCACACTAGAAAGGGGAAATGAAGGAAGAGGAATCTGATTTCACAAAGTTCACACTCAAGAACAAATCCTTGAGATTTCAATGCAAGAGAGATTGAAATTTGTCAAAGGGGATTGTTCTTAATGAAATAAAATGATAAAATAGATTGATTATTAAAGCAAAACTTAGGAAATGCAATTTGTTTGAAAACACATTGTGATATGCAAGCATATGCTAAATGACCTAGAAATGATCATGGAACAAAATTGTAAAACTGAAAGTGTACACCTAGAGATTTGTAGAGGCTGGAATGAAGACTATAAATGTTGTTGATTCTGAAATTTTGACCTACTGGGACTCATACACCATTATGGGCGAATTAGTCCAAGATCTGGAAAACTACACCAGAGCCTGTTTTAGCCAAATGGGTATCTGGATACACAGAAATCTCTAAAAAATAGGTACAATGGGACTCATACACCACTAATTGTATATGATTCCACTTTGACTTTTTTAAAAACACAAAAGTGGAAACTGAAGCTCTCGGTCTTCTCTTTCTGTTTCTCCAGGTGTACGGATTTGAAACCCTAATTTTTGGCATTGTGAGTGAATTTTTGTGAATATTTTGACCTTGCTAATAGGGATATGGCTTCAAAAAAATTGCAACTTATTCTTCAATGATCTCTAATCCTTCAAGGTACTTGGATCTACAATCACACAAAGAAAGAGAGAGAAATGTTGAATGTTAGGGAATGGGAGTTTCCCTTGGTCAAACCCCTTTTAGATAATTAAACCAAAATAATGAAATAAGATTATGAATCATGAAATAATGCAATTAGAGACTTTCCATGATGAAATATCTTGAATTTCTACAATAATAGATGAAGAATATTCCCTTAAATGCCTTAGAAAATGATCTTGATGACTTAGAATGCTAAAACCCTAGCTTGCTTGACTTGAGATGGATAATGAATGATGAATGAATTATGAGTGAATAATTAGGAGCTTGTTTATATAGGAAATCCTACTCAAATGCCCGTTAATTTGATCCCTAAGGCCGACATTGAAGAAAATTAAACTTAAACCCTAATTTTCTACTCAAACCTCAAAAATGGCCCAAATGGGACTCATTCGCCAAGCTGGGTGACTTAGTCCCACCTAGATGGGACTCATTTTCCCAAAGTGTAAAATGGGTCCCATAGGGGCTCTTTTGCCAACTGGGATGTCGAGGAGTGAAGAGATCAAGTTTATATGATGATTTAGTCAGCTTTTTTAATCAAGATAAGCATCAGGATGCATAATATGGGGTCATAGGGGCCTATTAATGATGATATAAAGGGTGATTATGGCTAAGGACATAAATTTCAATGTGAAAGTGTGATTAAATACACTTTACAATATCAAAATGAGGTCCATATAGCCTGGAAAGGCACAAGATCCAATGTGAATGTGTAAAACACATTTCAACACTAGATTCAAATCAGGTTTCATTTACAAGCCTTCTAAATTAATGTGAAAATGCAATTAAATATATTTTAAAATAGTGAATTAATAGGAAAATAGGTCCATTAGACTTAGATGCTTAATAAAAGTCTAGAAAAGTGTGAAAGTCATTTACAGTACTTTATAATACCTTTACAAGACATCGATAAATGCATTTTATTCAGTTTGCAAGGGCCCAAGACCTAATGTGGATGTGTAAAACACCTCACAAAACTAAATCAAGGTGACATTAGGTCTAATTTATCATTAATTATTCCCATATCAAGCAAGGAAAAAGGCATACTTTTTTGGTGTCCACACACCCAAGGTGAAAAATGAGTCCCAAATCACTAAATCTGAGCCACATAAGCTAGAAACACCTAAATTATGATTGGGTACTAATTGGTGTCAGGATTATCCTTGAAAAGATGCAATAAACAAGGCTTGTGGATTCAAAATAGGGCTAATTAAAGCATAAGAAAGCCTGATTATTAATGATAAGCCTAGAGAAGTGTGAAAATGTGTTACAACACTTTACAACACTTCAAAATAAGGCAAGATTAATGTTTATTTAAATTAAAAAGAGGTTCATTATGTTCAATTAATTAATAAAGCCTTAGAAAAGTGTGAAAGTGTGTTACAACACTTCACAACACTTTAGCAAGGTACAATTTAAATCCATTAGTTCACAAGGGCCCAAGACCTAATGTGAATGTGTCAACCACATTGCAACACTAAATCAAGCAACATGAAGCTCAAATTTCACAAGGAGTTCCCAAATAAGTGTTATAATGTCCCCGACAACATTTTTCAACATTACATTTAGCCCCCACTATAGTGAGAGGATGAACCTACTTCAACTCACACTAAAGTAGACAAACACACATCAAGATGGGTTCAAATGCACTAATGCCAATAGGATGGGATGACAATGAACAAGAGGGGTGATCAAGCCCCTAGGATCAAGATCCCATGACAAACCAACATAGACACAAAATAACACATAGGAGAATAATAAAGAGCAACAACAAAGCACAAGAAGACACTATCAAAGATGAAAAAAGAGAAAAGGTAAAAGATAAAAGAGAGTCGGATCAAGCTTCAACCATTTTTCCATCATGATGTGGATTAGATCTAGGTTGTTTGTCCAAAAAATGCATACTCACTCTGAGGTGACAGAACTTCAAGCTATCCATTGGGTGAGAAGTCCAAAAAGGTGAGAAACATAAACTCATGGATGGTATTCACTTACACACACACACAAGTGGCTATGGGGAAATTCATACCTCAGTTGGGCTTCCCGCTCAAACCATTCCAAAGTTATGCCTCCTGATAACTTTAATAAGGCAACACACAAAAAATGATTTTCAAGCTTCATGAGACAAGCAAATCTTCGTATGCTTGGAGCTCATGTAAAAATAGGATGGCTCCATAGGCATGCAAGTTGTGTTATGCAAGGTGGCCATATAAATTCAAATGCAACAATGATGTTCAAAGGAGTTTTTCTTAGTTCATGCAAGGTCTTAACTTAGGGAACATTGTGCCTAATATCTCCAAGAGAGGACCAATCAAAGAATAAAAGATTTGCAACTTAGGGGATGCAGTGCATCACATCAAGCCACTAAGAGGAATGTAATATGCTAAGAGAGATCACACTCATGAAAGACATCACACCCAATGTCATCCACAAAGCAAAAAACACATTGTATAAAGTAAGAAAACTACACCATGAACCATGAAACAAACAAATGCAAAAGAATAATGCCAATGTATGCCCCCACTTTAAAGAAATTTCTAAACACCATGTTGTGAGAAATTACTTTAAAGTAGAAAATGATAAATTCTAAGAATAAAGAAGACATGAGAGCTAACATTGAAATCCCTATGCCAAGTCATATGTTTCCAAGTAAAGCTATGTCATGTAAGAGAAAAAGACAAGAGATGGGTTACCCCCAAAATGAAAACACCAAACACATAAGGGATCTATGGATTTGGGGTCAATATGTTCTTTGCTACAATGTTTTTAGAAAGCTCAGAACTATCATCATTCCCCAAATACACATAGAACTGGAAGAATGACACAAAGAGAGTGAAAACAAAGAAAAACCTTTCGGGTCAACATGGAAGAAACACGAATGTGAATTTTATTTGTATATTCTTGAAAATTCCATGAAATTGATCCTTTCTTCTTTAGATAAAGATGTTTCAAAGTATGTTATTCTGACACTATCTTTAGTATTGATATTTGCCTCCTTAGATTTCTCGATAAGAACTGAATATCGCTCTTGTTCCATAGGTATATTGTCAAACCTTCCATCCTTGGGTGCCTTAGAAAGGTTTTCACCCTCAGATATGTCCTTTATTTTTACTATTGTATGGTCTAAAAGTGTCACATGACAATTTTCACTAGGGGACTTGTTTATACATTTAATGTTTTTATGACTAGAAGGTTTGGCATCCTCCTCAAAATATTCCATTGTATCTAATTCTATGATGAATCCAACTCTATGATCTCCTAAGGGTATATTGTCTTGAAGTCCCATAAACTCGTCTATAGCTTCGTCATTCTAGAATATGTCTAAACTAGATGGATCACATTGGTCTCAATCTATAAGTCAGGGGTATATAAGCAGCAATTTATTGTCGATATTAGGTGAAGGCTCATAAGACATAAAGGATATGGAGTAGATGACATTATTAAATAGGTTGATGATACGCTCAAAAGAGTCATTGTCGATATCCTCATTACGTAACTTATCAATGGAAAAAATTGTATATGTGTCTATAGGTGTACTTTCGATAGTTGTAAACACCTTAGCGGGCTTTGTAAATCCAAGTTTTGTATATTTTGGTTTGACAAGTATTATGAAAGGTTTCATCATTCCTCACCTTTGTGTGCCAATTCCACTATGTCCATCATATCCTTGAATTGTTCCATTATCGGGAATCCTTTAGTATACTTTTCTACTAGTAATGTGATAGTATCCTCTTCTTTGTCATTGTAGATCTACTTGGAGATTTATTCATATATTGATTATTTATCTAGTTCCCCCCAATTAGAAAAGGTAGTCAGGTTTCATTTGATTATCATAGTTAATGCTTCTAGGGATGTACCTAGTTTTTAATGTGATCTAGGTGATGATGGAATCTGACCTACACAAAAAGACTATGCCATATCATATTCCCCACACCCACTTTCTTCAATTTTAATCTTAAATTTTAGAGTAACCATCATTGACAATATTTTTATTCTTATTCTAGTAGCAAGACTTATCATTTGAATTGTTTGGATAGGTTTTGTTTTCTTTGAATATTTTGAAAAGTCATCCAGTAGTGAGGGCTTTCGCAATAGTAAGCCCCTTTTTTATGAAATCATCAAAGGAATTAGAACATATAGCCTATTCTTGAGTGGAAACCCACTTTAGTTTTATATTTTTTATTAACATATCGACCAATTGCTTTTCTAGGATGTGACATGGGCTCTTGCTAGCTAAGTTTCATCACCTTTGTAAGAAAGAGGAAAAATTTTCTCCATTTTGTTTAGTTGTATATAATTCTGTCATTGTGTTTCATGGTCCATGTTGTAGGAGAAATATTTGACAAACTTATCAACTATTTCGTTAAAGGTTCTTATGCCCCCAAGGAGTCTAGAAAATAACTCCATGGATTTCCCTCCTAAGCTTTTTGTGAAGAGGTCCATTATATAAGTATCATCATGCATTACCTCTAAATAATCCATCTAGAATTATTTCATGTGATCTCGGGGATCTCACTTTCCTTTATATTTTTGAAATTTTGGCATTTCAAAATGATGTGGAAAGGGTGGAATTTATAAAGTCCTAATAAAATGGAAGGGACATATTTTTTGTACTACATAACTCTTTTTCAATGGTCCCATATAGATGTTCTTCATTTGTTGCTACAAAGTTTGAATTTGAAGAACTACATTGTTGGGATTTGTTGGATTGTAAGCGGGTGTGGGATGTGGTGATTTCTAACCTTGGAAGTAGTTTGATGGTGGTGGATTCTGATAACCATACGAGGGATTTTGTGAATTAGGATTTTTGTAATGATGTTGGTATTGTGGAAGGGTGTTTTGTTGTGGATGTGTGTACATAGGTAGGTTAGAGCATATTAAGCTTATATCCACAATCTTTAGTAAAAAGGTTATAGATAACATTTGCAGTTGTTTGAAAGATATGATGAAATCTTTTAAATCCTAGGGTTTTTCCTTCAATCTACAAAAGTTAGCTTAAAAAATCCACATAAAAGAGCTAGAAACAAGAAAAATAGGGTTAGAAAATACTTCAAAAAATAATGATCTAATAGGGATGTGGGTCCCACCGAGCATGCCAAAATTTGAATGTATGAAAATGTGAATGACAAATATCAAAAATAATGAAAAATTCACTCTCACAATCACACAATTAAGTTCAATATCTTGGTTCAGAATATAGAATTCAAATGACAAGAAAAGTTATCATACCTAAGATCTTGTTTGTCTCTATTGTTGGTTGCTCTTCAAAGTGAGAAACTATGAAAGAACAATATAATGATATGATTCAATGATAATGATGATGATAAATTCTCAAAAATAAATGATATCTATGTTTGATAATACTTGATAATGCTTCAATCCTTGAATGCTTTAATGTTTGATAATGTTTGAATTCTTGAAGTCTTGAATGATAAAAATGCTATAGTGATTTTGATAACTAGAGAGCTATGGGGTTTGAATCAAATGAAATATTGTTATTCATATGCTTCAATTGACATTTGATCAATGGTGGAGATTGATTTGCAAGATCAATGGATAAGAAAATTCAAGATAGGATAAAACCCAAATTTTGATTTTAGGAGCAATTCAAATAATAGCTCGGATAAATAAACAAATAATAATTTATTTATTTTAGAAGAAAATATGTAATTTAAATAAATTGTTTTTAATTTATTTAAAAGGGGAGTGTTAGCTAATTAAATAATTTTTGAAAATTATTTAACTATAAAGGACCAAAGATCTATTTTAAATAAATTATTTTAATTAATGTGGGAGAAAAAAAGAATAATGAAAAATTATTAAAATAAATAATTAAAAATTATTTAATTATTATAGATGCAAAGAAGAAAAGTTTAGCTTAAATAGATAAAAGAAGTGACAAAGATAGTGGAAATGTATGAGGTTTTAGATTTTATACTTGGAAGTGTAAGTTTGATTTACAAGGGTTTTTCATATTATAATATTTTTAATTAGCTAGGGTTTGGATTTTGTGTTGGTCATTTGATTATTTTTCCATCTTGCACATAAATCATCCATTCCCTAGAGTTGTGCCATTGGGGCATCATACATTGTGATGAGCCCAAAATATGCTCATAGTTTAGATATTATGATGAACTTTTAATGCCTTTACTTTTGTTATTCGTGGTTGTTTAAAACTCTTTTGAAACCTTTTATGGGGATATCCTGTAGCAAAACATTTGCATATTCCTGTAGCTTATTGTGTTGACTTGACTACATTTATTACCCTGTTGACTCCCTAAATGACTGGTATATCGCATACAGTTTTTCAATGATGACATAGATTTAAATGTGTGATTAATGAACGGGTATTGTGTATGTGCCATACGCCTTTTCTTTTGCATTTGTTACCTTTTGTTTCGCAGGTTGTTGAAGAATGATTGAGTCAAGCACAACCGATCTCGGCCTTGCAGTAAAGTCCATTTCTACACGACCTCGAGGAAGCTCCGACGAAGACTCTTTGACTGAAACTGTTGGGAAAGATTTTTAATGACAGTCAATCTAGAAAAAGTCAAGTGCTAGATTCTCTCTGGATCGGGTTGAACGCATAAATTCATTTATGAAGTTTGTTCCTTGATTCTGGGATACACTTTACTTCCACGTCTTTCTTTGATAGGGTTAGTTAGTTAGTTGCTCTCCTGATTTTAAATAAAGTACTCCTCCTGCGCGAGTGAAAAGAGAGATGATAGTTAGAGTAAGATAGAAGCATAGTGATAGAAAGATAACAGATATCGTGTAAGAGTCAGTATGATAATGAAAAGCAGAATCTGTTTGACAAGAGACAGAGTTTGTTAGTTTATATCAACAAAGTAATGTATACCATTTTTTTTTCATGAATAAAGTTTGATGAAGTTCTGAGTTCAGCACCTGCGTAATCAGTAGATGCTTGCTAAGGGGGCCCACTTAGTAAGTATATGTAGCTAGTTAGTTAGCTGTTCTTTTTTGTTGATCTTTAGTTAGCTTTCATCTTTGAAGTTTTCATACAAACTCAGCCTTGTATGCTCCCGCAAAGATAGGGAATCCATCCCTGCGGCCCTGCCTCCAAAGATAAGGCCGTTCATAGTTTGTGTTTCAGTGAGTTTATGGTTTCTATTTTAATCAAATCATAGTTGAGTTAAAGAACTTTGCATTACCTTCCTATAGCGTAGATAGAATTCCTTCCGTGTATTTATTTCTGCTAAGTTTTGATCAAACCAGTTCTTAGTGCATATATTGTGCTCCATTTAAAGTATACGTCCCAATCGGGTTTGACAAGTAAATGAACGCCCATAGAGAGATATTAGTCACCGTTGGAATGTCCAATTCCCAGGAAAGGTTTTACTGTGATTTTCATATCCTTTTGTGGGCGCGACCACATTGATTGAGATAAAAGAAATTGTAAATCTCAAAGTGTCAAATATATAGATGTGTGCAATGGTAGGAAAAAATTAATGGTTAATAGTGACTAACATGTGATAATTTGTTTGAATTAGGATAAAATGAAGTTAAATGTGTAGAATAAATAAAAGAATAAGACAAAAAAATAAAGTTAATGTAAAAGTAGCTTTACATAAACATCATTTAGTTCAATAGTCAAATAATTAATAGTAATTTTACATCTCACTCACACCAAAAAAAAATCTAAATAATTATCTTATTTTTATGATAAAAATTTATCTTTAGTTATTAAACATAATATTTACTATAGCCTAGCCAATATTGGCATGGTGTGATGGTTTATTGGTGGCATTGTTGTTCTTGCCACCAAGGTTCAAACCTCGTTGGGGCGTTATTGTTGAATGGTTGTATCCGGTTAGCCTAAAAACTGATAATATATTGTTACAAAATTTACCTAGACTAAATCTAAATTTCATCTTTCAAAAAAAAAATTAATGAAACTAAGCATGCCATAAGGAATAAAATATTTCCTCTTAAAAATTTGAAGTCAAATATTTCTTAAAACATATTTTTTTGTTTGGAGTCAAATATTCAAACAAATCATTATTTAACTACTTAAATTAACTATTCTTAAATACTATATTCAATGGTTGTACATAAATTGTGATCAATAAAAATAAGACAATCGCCTAATATTTTTTTTTAGTAAAAAATGTGGCTATCAAAAAGTCAATAATGTAAATTAAGTGGATGTCCATACCTATTCCAATTTAAAAGTAGATAAGACTTTCCTTCCAAAAGACCCAAATTTATAAAGTAAATGTGCATAATAATGAACAGTTATTTTCGAAGTTAGTGGGAGTAGGTAAGATCTTCTGACTCCAAAATTCGAAGTCTAAGCTCACAGTAAGGACTGCTATATTCTCCTCCGTGTATACGACAACGAATACAAAGTTGGAATTACGTAATGAAACACAATTTCTACATAAATACGTTTGTTTGTAACAAACAATATCGAATCCAACTGTGAGCTTAAACATTAGGCCTAATCGAAACATACGATTTGAGTGCCATTGAATCTTTTTTAGAGTCAGGCGAAAGCGCTTTAAGCAATGATGCTTCTGAAATCACTATATTGGACGACGACGAATTTTATCAACAGTCGAGAAATTCCTTAGAAAGCAGGATGTGGGCGCCTCAGCACAGTGCCTTCAGCGCATAAATACAACTTCACTCGAACGCCGTCGCAGATTCTCTCGTAGCCTGCGAAACTCTGCACAAAAAATGTTTCAGGTTTCTGAGAAAAACGGATCAAGATAGAAAGTTGATGATGAGACTGGGGGGATCACGCCTAACTGTTCCTTCTCCTGCTAACAACACTAATCAAGACTTAAATGCAAAAAACAGGAATCAACCCAAATCTGGATTTCACCACATGATTGCAGAGCGCAATAGGAGAGACAGATTGAAAGAGCACTTCAAGAATCTTTGCTCTCTTCTTCCAACAAGTTGCAAGGTATCATATTACCATAGTCTTTTCCCTATGAATTTCCAAAAATGTGTAAAACTGTTATTGTACGGTATAATAATTGTGCTGTTACTTCTGAACTACTTAATCTGTAGATCTGCAACTTTATAATTTTTAGGAAAAGTTTTGGACATCTTGTTTGCTTTCTGGCAAAGAAAAACAAGAAGCTTCTGTTTCTGGTTGTTGATGTCCTTGTTTGCAGAAAGACAAGCTTTCAGTATTGGCGAATACCGCAAGTTACTTGAGGAAACTAAAACTTCGAGCAGAGTTTCAATTCAGACAGCTCATTACTTTACCGTGGCGATGATGTGATCTTCGAGCGATGCAAGAATATCCTCCACCAACTTAAAATAATAATTAATGTGCAGAGAAATATGATTTCATGCCCAGCAACTCTGCTAATGAAGGT
Source organism: Sequoia sempervirens (assembly GCA_007258455.2). NCBI lineage: Eukaryota > Viridiplantae > Streptophyta > Pinopsida > Cupressales > Cupressaceae > Sequoia > Sequoia sempervirens. Next base: position 588,523 of record VDFB02380835.1, on the reverse strand, counting down.
GATAGCGGTGTTGAGTGCAGAGCAATTGGAGATCCTTTCGCTTTCACATGAAAAGGGATTTGGATTTCAGGCTATTTTTACTGTTTTCCCAAAGGTACGTGTTTTGTTTTTTAAATCAAACAGTTTAGAATTACGACGTAGTGATGAAGCACAGCCATAGACAAAAGAGTTTGTATTTGACCGTTAAAATGAGTTGTTTGAATTAAAAACTCTTGGTTGCACAGTGCAGTGAATACGTGGGAGAGTTGTTTGACGTGTTGTTTTGAATATGAACAGGGTGAGGACTGGGATATTTCCCACTGGCAAACCTTTGGGGGCATAGTCACTCGGACTCTCAACTGAGCATCAGAGGAAGGAAAGGAGTGGATGATCTTACCGGGAAAACAGAAGTTTCTATTGTAATTTACTTGGTATTATAGAATTAGGTGATATTGAAGAATAGTCAATTTTAGTAGTTTAAGTGAAAATGAAATGCATACAGAAATTATATTGTTGGAAAGTAAGTATTAGTAGTAATATTTAACGGTGTTGCCTCAGGTATCCAAGGTAAGGGCTGTTGGGCCACTGGATTGGGTTGAGGGGGACACCCTGTAGTATCAAAAATAAAAATATTCAACCGTGTTAAATTAAATAGTAGATATGTATTAATATTTATAGTTTTATGAAAAAATGATTTTATATTATTATATTTTGAAAGAATTGAGTCGTGTCATTGTTTAGAAATTATAGATGAAACATTAAAGACATGGAATAACTTTTATTTTATTTATTTAATATTATCTATTTCAACTTACTAGAAGGGAGAATCGGAATCTTTTATAGAACTAGATATATTATGTCAAGAACTAGCATTGTTATCTTTTGTAAATGAGTCAAAATACTACATATGGTTGTTTTAAGTTGAAAAAGATAACTATATGAGTGAGACCTAAAATTAGAATCCATACATGAACATTGTGTTATAATTATATTCAAAATGATAGTTAGATGAAGTTATTAAATTTAATCCAACATTATTATCCCTATTATTAGCCACTTTGTGTTTTATTGTACATATAGTTTGAATTTTTATGTCAATCTATTTAATAACATCATGTGTGCCGATTTCATTGGATATATATCATATGATATTACGATTATGGATTGTAGTGATATATTTATTCAACATCATAAAATAGAGAAATTGGAATAATTTTGGAATACAATAGTATAGATGAATACTTCTATGAGTTTTTTAATTTTAGAATACAAAAGTTGAACATGTTTAATAATTGGATATGTTTATTAGTTAAGGCAAATACAAATTTTCATAACAAGTATTAGTATGCCACCATCATTGTTATGAATTTATGTGATATCATTAGGCAACATATTTTCATGTTGTTATAATGCATGCTTTGATTGTTATAAGAATGCATTGGTTACCTTTATGTATAAGCAATATTTGCATTGTACTCAACACATTATAATTGTATAAAATTAGATTTTGACAATAAACAAACATTAAGCATTCAAATGCATTCAATAGGTGATGGAGCAACTAATAGTGTGTATATCATAAAAATAGATGTAAGTTTATGGTTCCATTCAATTTCTAAGAATAATGTTTTTTTTTTGTGTGTCTTGTTGCATGACGTACCATGAAAAAGGTAGTGTTATTAGAAGATACTTGAATTCAAATAATAATTAAAAATTTATTCAAATTCTTAAAGTTAATATTTATTATGATGGGCTTGTGTATCTTTGAAAATAATTATCAATATTAGTAAGTTAAGTTATCTTTAAATATGTTTCAAATGTTATCATAAATTTATTGAAAAATATTATAAATAGAACTTTAAAATACTTTTAAATTATTTATCAAAACAAACATTTATATTTTTATTAACTAAACAATAAATAATTTAGAAGTATACAAATATGTTGTAATTTTCCAATAAAACTTAAAATATCTATACCAATTGATAATTTAATAAAACTTTTTAATAATAATAATAATTATATATTAAAGAACATTCAAAATTATTTCTATTAAAAGTTTAAGGTAGTAATTTTAAATAATCTTAATCTAACCGATTTAACATTTTGATTCCATCTATGTTAAAAAAATGTAATACTAGATTTTATACATATATGTACATTTGAAAAAATATTTCCATCAAATGTTTATAATTGTGATTTTAAATATTCTAACTTTAATATTCACTGTTCACTTAAACATTGATATTTTCTACACTCCACTTACGCATCATGGTATTCTTTTTTACTATTATGTAACATTCTTATAATATATGTTTAATGGAATTGGTTGACATGTAAAATACAATACTCCTTTATTTGAGATACTTCATGACTCAAAATTATAGATGTCTTCATTATAGTCTTCTAAGGCAATAAAATATGAGAAAATTAATTTAGATTTAAATAAGAAGTTAAAGAATGATAAATTGAAATATTATTTTTATAATTTAACATAAAAGATAATTATATTTAGTGTAAAAATTCATTTTAGATTATGATTATTGTAGATGTATATTTTTTTCTTTTTAATTTATTTAAATTGATGTTTATTAGGTGTATATTATCTTGGAATCTAAATACCCTATAATTCACTATAAGTCAAATCGAAGCATCTCATGACCAAACTCAAGCTCTATGGAAATGATTTGGTGCACAAAGTTGTTCTATAACTCACAAGATCCTTCTAGTAGGTTGTAGAATTTTAAAACCAAATTCACCTCAATATATAATACCTAGATTTGTGTAATGACATGCATTGTTTAGAAATTCCTTTGGGTAGGTTATAAAATTGTAAGGATTAAGCTATTGCTAGAAAAAACAAACCTACACCAAAACACATTAAAATGGCCTTGAAATTGAACTTGTTGACATGATTGCCCCTTTGATTTTATTTTTTGTGTGCTCTACATCAATTTCAACAGCATAACACCTTGTTTTAGCTCAATTTTGGTCACAAAATGATAGGATTTGGCTATGGCTACATGATTGTTTTTGGTTGCATGAGTGTTGATTGCATGATAGTGGTAAGTTGGAAAAAAGATTGTTAGTCATTTACATGAGGGAGAGGATATTGGACGGTGGAGATTGAGAGGGGAGGAAGATTAGGGGTTGAGATTCCTTGAGGCATCTCAACTCTTGAGGGGGTGACATTTGTCATCACATGGGAGGATGAGATGAGATGGAGGGTACTTGGAAGTACCCTTGGGAATAGGAAAGATCTAATGAAGGTGTTGTTTTTCCATTCTTCCTAAATCAAAGGGAGATATGACAAGAGGCAATTAAAAATTCCCATTATAATCCTCATGGGGATTAAAGAGGATCCCTAGGAATAGTGACTTTGGAACCATCATAGGCGAATTTTAGACATTAATGATACATAGAGAGAAAAACTTCCAAGGAATGTATCCATGGATGACCAATAAGGATGTTATATGGGAGATCAAGGTCCAAGACTTCATAAATGGTTTCTACTACAGAATGGCCTACTTGAATTGGAAAGTTTATTGTTCCATTAGATTCATGCTCAGCATCATTGTAAGCTTTTATAGTAATTTTATTTTGTGAATAAATAACTCCATTGAAGTATCCTAATTGTTTTACTAATTGGAAGGTACATTTATCTTTAAGCCCACTCCACCATCAATCAGGAACCTTTTGATTTTATGTCTATGGATGACGACCTCAAGGTACAAACCCTCATTATGAGATGGATCATCAAGAGAAACATTTTTTCAGTAAACACCAAATGATGATGAGTTAAAATATGTCCAACCATAGCTTGAAATTGAGTGATATCTATGTCCTTAGGTATGAAAAACTCTTGAAGAGTCTTGTCTAGGATTTCCTTATGCATGGGGGATATTTTTAAAACCTCTAGAATGGATATTTATGTTGGAATTTTCTTTAGGTGCACTAGGAGGTTATAATAAGATTTACAAGATGGCATGGATTGGTCCCCTTGAAGGTTGATCTTACCATTACATTTAGTTATTGAATATATTCAATACTTTTGTTTAAAGGGGTTGTGGTGGATATGTGAGGAAAGGAATCCACTAGATGAGCTATGGTATAATCGAATAGGACAATGACATTATTGGATCCTTTGGGATTATTATTCTTTTTTAAAGATTCCCTTTTCTATGATCAAGGATAAGATTCTTAAATATCTTGAGATCGTCATTAGTGCAAGGTTTATTGTCTACACCAACATCACCTTGATCTAAAAGATCTTGGATAATATTTTTCAATCTAAAGCAATTAGAAGTTTTATGTCCTTTGATCTTATGGTACTCACAATAATATTTTTTTATACCATGCAGGTTTGACGTTTGATTCTTGATTTCTTATTTTTGGTAAGGTGATAAGTTTGGTTTGGATCATTTTTTTCAATGTAGATTCCAAAGAGTACCCTTAAGGAGTTTATTCTTTTTGAAACATTATTTTAGCTAGGTGGCCTTCTACCACCTTGTTTTTATGAGGATATTTTTCTACCAATTGTAAGGTAGGTTAAATATTTTTTAACTATTTTTGCATCTACCACACCATCATTGACAATGTTCTTGTTTGTAGTTCAAATCCTTGGCTTATCTTTAGATGTTGAAGGGTTATCCTTATGGTCTTTAAAACATTTCACAAAACCCTTACGAATGATATTTTTTATTTCCATTCCCTTCTCAATGATCTCATAAAGGTACTATCACATTGAATTCTTAGGTTAAAGGTCAAGTCATTATTTAGGTTTTTTCGTGAAAATGTGAACAAGTTGCTTTTCAAGAATAGGATAGGGGAATTTACTTGCCATTTTTCTCCACCTTTGAACAAAGGATAGAAAGCATTCTCTCTCATCTTGTTTTGCATTACGTAAATCAATCATAGAGGTTTTTTGGTCAACATTATATGAAAAGTCTGTAATGAATTTGTCCACCAACTCATGAAAGGTCTTGATCCCATGAGTTAAATGTGAAAAACACTTAATAGCTTGACCTCGTAGGATTCTACGAAAGAGGCATATTAAATATGTATCATTATAAAGTACCTCAAGATAAGTTATGTAAAATTCCCTTATTGATCTCTTGGATCACCTTTTCCCTTGTATTTTTCAAATTAGTCATTTCAAAATTTTGAGGAAAGGACATCATGTTCAAAGAATTTTCAAAAGGATAGTGACATATGTCTTCCAATGTATAGCTCTTTTGAGTGTTAATATTTCCCATTTCCATGTTTTGTATCTATTGTTGTAACTCTTGAATTTTTCACCCTAAGTCATTTGTAGATGTTGGTGGAGGTGCACTTGTGTGAATGTAATATTGTTTTTTATGTTGATGTTGTTGAGGTTGAATTGGTTGGATGTATTGTTATTGTGGTTGACTTGGAGGTATATACATATTTTACATGATTGAGATACTCATGTTTAGGTGAGATATAGCAAAGGTAAGTGATTCTTGGGGTGTAGCTTGCTCTTGGAGCATCTTTTGATAGAATTTCCATTAAAATTTTGATGTGTTACTGGGATTTTGTGGTGAATACATAAAATTAGCAGCCACATTTTCCCTTGATGTTTGAGGTGGATTTTGTGATAATGTTTACATTGGATTGGGTTGACTTGTTTCTAACCACATGTCAAGGTTAGTGAGATCTACATCCTTGACAAGGTGAGTGAGTATTTTAGCACCCTCTTGAGCTAACATTTGGAGATAATAATTGGGATTATTCTTGAATAAGAATTGTAGCATCTTCATTGCTCTAGTGTCTTGTTCAAATTGTTGCATGTCTTCCAATATGGGTTCTTAATTTGGATTCTCATCCTCAAAATAAGTTACCCTTAAAGGATATTTATCAAATACGAGTGTATTTAGGGTTGCTCCATACTCATATTGACCCCCACCCATGCTTGTCAGAATAGTTGACTCTTGTTTATGGGATTCCATATTTTCTTATATTGAGATCTTGTAATTGGCATACGTAATATAAGACCTTAGATAAAATAAGATTTTCTTTCAAAAAAATTGATATTTTTTTCTCAAAACCAAAATAGACCAAAGATAAGTTGGATCTCCAAAAGATAATATTGATAGTAATAGATAAAATGATAGATCCCACTTGAACGAGAATTATGAGTTCAAGCAAGGAGATATTGATAAAGTTCCCTTGAACTTGACTTATGAGTCCAAGAAAACTTGCTAAAGAGTGGAGATCCCAAACTCAAGAGTAGCCTTCTGACTCTCAAGATGGTATATCCAAAAACGATATGATATGATAAAGCTAAAATATAGGAGATCCAATTTGAACTTTGATAAAATTTGATAATGACATGAAAAGATCCCAAAAAAATTCCACTCCTCAAATAGTATCAAGGAAAATAATATAATGCCAATAAAAGATATTTTTAAGCTCTTTTTATTTCATAGTTTGATATTTATGATAGTTTGAGATTTTACCTTTTATTTTCACTTTGTTTTGGAATGTTTTAATTTTTAATGTTTTTTGAGATTTTTGTAATTTGTTCAAAGATTAGATACACACAAAGATATGATGGAGAAGAAAATATCCTAGGATCAATTTTGAATGGATATCTCCTCTTCGATTTCAAGTGGAGATGGTGATCTAAACAATCAAACATGTAAGACACATTAACAAGCCTACTCAAGTGTGTATGACCAATAAGTTTTTGACTAAGCTTTACAAGCTCAATTAGGGGTGTCCTCTAGATATACCACAAGGGTATATGAGACATAATTTTTAGATGAGAGAGAATAATTCCAAATAGTTGGGATGAGAGGGTAACCCACTCTCCACCTTCACTTCTCTAACGTATAAAGTTATTATAAGATTATCCTAGATTGACAAGATTTCTCTTCTAAGAGGAATGTATTTCATTTCACTCAAACTCTTTATACTCCACTAGAACATGAGAGGTGAGGTCATCCTCTAGAGTGATCACTCCTCTAAACAAGCCCCCTAAAAATAAAATCAATATCAATTATTTTCTATCCTCATGATCATTGTTTGCTACAAGAGGAGAGCAAACATAAGCAGATATTGGGGATTAAAAGACACTTTTTTTATTTTAGAGATAAAATCCAAATGCGAGAGATTAATTTTAGCCCAATTTCCAATATGAGGAAGACACACCAAACAAGATTGATTGAAGAAAGGAAAATAGTGTAACTATTTTAGCACTTTGAAAAATTAAGAGTGAGAAGGTGATGGGAGTGAATGAACCAGAATTATAATGCTAATATTTAAATTCCAATTCGATGGAGAGGTCCAAATACACTTTCCTTTTGTAACCCTTTTGAATTTTTAATTTTTGCAAACAAAGACCAGCAAACAGGCCTAGAAAAAGCAAGATCACTTATTTTTGATCCTCAAGATCACTCTAAGGTGCAAGAGGAGAGCACACATAACTATATCTTTGGGATTAAAAGAATATGGTTCATTTTGGATCCCAAATTAAAATATGAATGGTAAATTTTAAGCTTAGTCTCAAATGTGTGAGAACATGCAAAATAAGATATTCTAAGGCAAACAATGATAGGACCAATAGATTATTTAGGATTTCAGAAATTATAATAGAAATCTTGTAATAATTAGGAAGTAATGTTATAATGCAACAAATATATGTCTAGAAAAAAGATATGTTCATCACAAAGTTGCATTTTTATTTTTTTTTCATTTTCACCTAGTCAAACTTGATTCAATTATTTTGCATTATTTTTAGTCTCAAAATAAAAAATGCAAAGAATAAACCCCTACTAAAATTCTAAGAGCTTTACAAAAATATAAAAAATATCAGAAAATTCCTTAATTTATGTCCTAAAAATTAGATTTATAGTGAAACTCTAATTTTTAAACATATAACTTTTGGCCACTATTTTGACCTCAAAAATTAAAACTCAATGAATAAACCCCTATTTAATTTGTTAGATATTTCCAAAAATATAGGCTTTTCTAAAAAATGATTTGTAACTTTAAAACTAGATTTATGAAAAACCATAAAATGATAATAATTCACCAAATCTTGATGATTTGAGTCTAATTTTTATTGCAGCCTCCTAAAATGATCTCTAACCTTCAAAAAAAATTGTATAAATATTCCAAGCTGTTGGAAAGATATGATAAAATATTCAAAAATTAGGATTTTTATTATTTGATAATTTCATCATTATTTTAATCTTGGGGTTTTTCCTTCAATATTCAAAAGTTAGCTCCAAAAGAAAGATCTAATAGGGATGTGGGTCCCACCAGACGTGCCATAATGTGAATGTATGAAAATGTGAATCACAAATATCAACAATAATGCAAAATTCACACTCTCACAATCATGCCATGAAGTTCAATATCTTGGCTTAAAACATAGAATTTATATAACAAGCAAGTCATTGTACCTAAGATCTTAATTGGCTCTATTGGTAGTTGCTCTTCAAAGTAACACACTATGAAAGAACAATAATGATACGATGCAATGATAATGATAATGATAAATGCTCAAAGATAAATGATACCTATGTTTGATAAATGACAATAATAATGCTTGATAATCCTTGAAAATGTTTGGTTATACTTGACAATTCTTGAATCCTTGAATGCTTTAATGTTTGATAATGCTTGAATGCTTGAAGGATTGAATGATAAAAATGCTATAGTGATTTTTATAACTAGAGAACTAGGGGGTTTGAATAAAATGAAAGATTCTTATTTATATGCTTCAATTGACATTTGATAAATGGTGGAGATTGATTTGCAAGATCAATGGATAAGAAAATTCAAGATAGAATAAGACACAAATTTTGAAGTTTGAAGGAGGAATTCAAATGATAGCTTGGATAAATAAACAAATAATAATATATGTATTTTAGAGGAAAATATTTAATTTAAATAAATTATTTTTTATTCATTTAAAAGAGGAGTGTTAGCCAAAAATAATTATAAAAGGCCAAATATCTAATTTAAATAAATTATTTTTTAATTAATGTGGCAAAAAAATGAATAATTAAAAATTATTTAATTATTATAGATAAAAGAGTGATAAGGATAGTGAAAATGCATTAAGTCATTATGAGGGTTTAGATTTTATACTTGGAAGTGTAAGTTTGATTTACAAGGGTTTTCCATATTATAATATTTTTAATTAGCTAGGGTTTGGATTTTGCATTGGTCATTTGATTATTTTTCCATCTTGCACATAGATCACCCATTCCCTAGAGTTGTGTGCTCAGTGGCATCATGCATTGATTGAGATAAAAGAAATTGTAAATCTCAAAGTGAGTGTTAAATATATAGATGTGTGCAATGGTAGGAAAAAAATAATGATTAATAGTGACTAACATGTGATAATGTGTTTGAATTAGGATAAAATGAAGTTAAATGTGTAGAATAAATAAAAGAATAAGACAAAAAAAAAAGTTAATATAAAAGTAGCTTTATGTAAACATCCTCTAGTTCAATAGTCAAATGGTTAATAGTCATTTTACATCTCACTAGCATCAATAAATTATAAATAATTATCTTATTTTTATGACTCAAATTTATCTTTAACTATTAACTAGCGCTTGCACCTTAGCAAGGCGCAATGGTTACGCCGATAGGAGGGTATACTATGGTAGTGTATTCAAAGGGCAGAGAGGGGGAGAATGCATGGGGAAAGTGCAATTTGGTTTTTTGCAAGAGTAATTATTCGTAGCGAATGTGAATGGGTGGCGGGATGCAAGTAGAGTTGAATATGCCAAGTGGATGAACAACACAATATATTATCTTAAATGGTTGAAGTGTTGGAACATTATAGCTCAACTGGACCAAGTACATTTGTTGGTAGTTCATGATATACAAAATGTGTGCTATGAAAAGTCAAAATATTGGTGAGCAATTTTGCATTAGAACTTTTTTTTGAACAAAATACAGTACAATTGTTGGTGTTTGATGTCGAGGGGCTATGATATATGCCATTTGGCTTCAAGGCTTGCAAAGCAAAAGAAATGGAATGGTTAGGTGGAAACATTATTTGTTGACATGTACAATGATTGCTCCATGTTCAATTTATTATAACACTATTAATGGGAACTATTTTTTTTTGCCAATAAAATAAGAAAATTACTGAAAGGACATGAATATGTTGAGGGCATGTTCAATTTGTAAAAGAGAAATTGTTGATATAACAATAAGCAGGAGCGACATGAGGGAGAAAGGGAAAAGAGTTGTGTACCTTGACGTTTTTAGAGATAGTTGTTGTAATCGAGCTTCCTCTTCTTGTCTCATAATTGTGTATGGGTGGTTATGCATTTTTGAGTATCTCTCAAAGGAGAACATTGGTTGAATACGAAGGTTGTTCAACGATTTCACTCTGGATATAGCTGCAAATGTTAGTCCTTGTTGTTCTATTTTTCCAATGTTGATAGTTGCTTTGGCCAGCATTAGGCCTTGGGATTTGTGAAAATAACCTGTCACAGAAAGAAGAGATGGAGAAAAACAAGCAAAGGTGCTCTGAAAGTTGAAAAATGTATTCATCTGAGAGAGAGAGTAAAATACAATGATGAATCCTTATAAAAGGAGATTGTGCAAAACCTAAAAGAAACCCTAATAGGTAGACATTTAATAATTAATATAATTATTAAATGTCACAATATGCAAACTAAAGTGAAATCTTAAGAGAGGAATAAAGGTAATTTAATCAACATAATTAAATTAAAACCTTTACTCTAACAATAATGACCCTAAACCTAATGATATTTCTAACTCAAAACGTAACCCTAAGCATGACCATAACAATTATGCAACCCCTAACCCTAACCTTGACCTTAAACCTAACTGTAACCCTAATATTGAGCAAATATTGATGCTATCCCTAACCCTAATTTTGATGCTAACTCTAAGCCTCATCCTAATTCTAACCATAACCCTAATCTTAAATAAATATTAACCCTAACCCTAATTGTAACTATATATCTAGCCTTAACCTTAACCCTAACCCTAACCCTAACCCTAACCCTAATCCTAATAACCTTAACCCCAACTATTACCCTAACCCTAACTATATCTCTCAACCCTAAACGTGACCCTGAACCTAAATGCAACCCTAATCCTAATGCTAATCCTATCCCTAATCCTAAACTATTCTTCATGCTAACCCTAACCCTAATTTTGATGCAAAGCCTAACCCTCATCCTAATGTTAACCATATTTCTAACCCTAACTGTATCTCTTAACCCTAACCATAAGCTTAACTATATCTCTATCCCTAATCCTAACCTAAACCCTAAACCTAACTATATATTTTTACCTTTGAGAACATTTAACCATATCTCTTAATCTTAACACTAACCCTATTCCTAAGTCATTGTCTATCCCTAAACCTAACCACATAATGACATTAAACCTAACTATATCTCTATCCCAAATCCTAACCATAAGCATAACCATAACCATGATGTAAATCGTAACCCTAAACCTAAAATTGATCTTAAATCTAATTGTAACCCTAACCCTGATCCTAACTCTAACCCTAATTTTAAGCTAATCTTCATTCTAACCCTAATCCTAATTTTGATGCTAGCCCTAACCTCGATCTTGATGTTAACCCTAACCCTAACCCTATTCTTAACTAAATTTCTAATCCCCTAAACCTAATGATATTTCTAACTCAAAACCTAACCCCAAGTATGACCATAACAATTATGCAACCCCTAAGCCTCACCTTATTCGTAAACCTAACCTTGACCTTAAACCTAATTCTAACCCTAATCTTGAGCAAATCTTGATGCTATCCCTAACCCTAATTTTGATGCTAACTCTAAGCCTCATCCTAAAGCCAACAGTAACCCTACTCTTAACTAAATCTCAACCCTAACCCTAATTGTAACTATATATCTAGCATTAACCTTAACCTTAACCGTAACCCTAACCATATCTCTTAACCCTAACCCTAACCCTAATCCTGATAAGCTTAACCCCAACTATTACCCTAACCCTAACTATATCTCTTAACCCTAAACATGACCCTAAACCCTCTTGTAACCCTAATCTTAATGCTAATCCTAACCCTAGTCCTAAACTATTCTTCATGCTAACCCTAACCCTAATTTTGATGCAAACCCTAATCCTCATCCTAATGTTAACCATATTTCTAACCCTAACTATATCTCTTAACCCTAACCATAAGCTTAACTATATCTCTAGCCCTAATCCTAACCTAAACCCTAAACCTAACTATATCTCTTAACCCCAACCTAACCATAATCCTAATCCTAAACTTGACCGAGAATATAACTATAACCCTAATCCTGTTAACCTTAACCCCAATTATTACCTCAACCCTAACTATATCTATTAACCCTAAACTTGACAACAAACCTAAATGTAAACCTAATCCTAATGCTAACCCTAACCCTAAGTTTGATGCTAGTAACCCCAATTATTACCCCAACCCTAACTATATCTATTAACCCTAAACTTGACAACAAACCTAAATGTAACCCTAATCCTAATGCTAACCCTAACCCTAAGTTTGATGCTATATATCTCCATGTATTATATATATATATACACATGCTAGAGATATAGTTAGGGTTAGGGTAAAGAGATATATCTTTGAATTATTTATTTGATTTTTGATTTTTTTCTTTGATCATTCAATTTATCATGGTAAACATTTTTATTTGATCTTTTTGATTTATTTTTATCTTTGATTTATTTATTTGATCTTTTAGTTTATCTATGATAAATATTTTGAATTCTTAGTAATTTATATTTTATTGTTTTTTGATCATATCTCTTTGATTTATTTATTTCATCTTTCAATTTATTTATTTTTATTTATTATATTTTTTAATTTATCTATGATAAATATTTTAAAATATTATGATTTATCATTTTGATTTTTTAATTTATCTATGATAAATATTTTAAAATATTGTGATTTATCATTTTGATTTTTTAATCAAATCCCTTTGATTTTGATTTTGATTTTTCTTTGTGATTTTTCTAATTTTTGATCAAATTTCTTTGATTCTGTTTTTTCTCTCAAATTTCTTAGATTTTGATTTCTCTTTGTGATTTATCTTTGATTTTGAATCTCCAAAATTCATAAAATGATTACAAAAATAGACGAGAACATGAAAAATGTCGATAAAGTATAAGAGATCTCCAAATGTATAGAAATAGACCAGTAATAAAATAGAGGAAAAAATTATATTTTAAACAAGAATATACCATTTGTAAATATATAATTATATTAAATTATTCTCTTAAAATAAATATGTATTAAATAAGAAATGGCATTAATATACAGATATCATTATTACACTTATTTTAAAATAAAAATAAATAAAACCAAAATATTTGGAGATAAGTGGAAGAGTAGATAATTTATATTTGAGAAGGATTTCTCTCGACACAACCAAAATATTTGAGAAAGGAAATGCAGCAAAGAAGTATTTTATATTGCATGCAGGTTTTAACTATAAAGATACAGGAGCCTAATACAGGGCAAGTGGAGTCATTGATTTGCACTGATCTAGAATGAAAACCAAGGCTTTGACAGATGGATACAGCATTGAAATTCACAAAACCGTCTATAGTATTTTTCACCTCAGCAGACAAATCTGAGAAACTCTGAATTGGTGTAGAAATGAAATAAGATGAATTTCCAACTACATTATTGTGTAGAGACTCTCAGGCTTCTCAGTGATGAATCACAAAGGAACCTGGATCCTGTTTTTAATAGAAACAGGGTCCGTTCTTGTCAATTCGATATCCTAACTGATCTACTATTGCTTGAAAATCAGGTTCCCATAGTCCTCCTCCTTGGGCTATTGCAAATGGAGGACAATTGCACAGAAGAAAAGGCAAGGATAGAGCTGCTTAGAATGATTCATGATGGTATAGTTGCCTTGGCTCACCCTTTCTTGCAGCCAAAAATAGGGGAATCGCCAACAGAGCATGATGAACGCGAGGAAAACTTGAAGGAAGAACTCAAGTTAAAGTATAAAAATCTGAAGCAATACAACCACATTTTGGGATTTTTCCATGATTTCATTCTGTAGGAGTCGAAGACTACCGGTGAAGGAGAAAAGGCAGGGGATATTCATATTACAGTACCAGAGGGCAGACACCATCGTTATCTTCATGGTCTTCATCATCATACAACAGCTCATAAACTAAAAAAAGAGTCTAAGTATCAATACCTCGCGGCTTCCGCTACAAAGTTATACAAGAGGGGAATGAAGTTTAAGTCATACGAGCGAGTTCCCTCAGCAAAGGACCTCCGTTTCGATGAACAGAAAAATACTCTTTCTCCCTGTGATATGGCTTTCTGATGCTACAGAATTGATCTTCAGGAACCTCATGGCTGTGGATGTCTGCCAAGAAAAAGAACTCACCGTTATTTCAAAGTATGTATTTCTGATGAATAATTTGATGGAGACTGTGGAGGACATGGCTTTGCTCAAGAAGAAGGGAATAATTCAGAGCTCCATTGGAACTGATGAGGAAGCGAGTGACATATTCAATGGTCTGTGCAAAAAAATTAATTTCACTTTCGCTGATGAAGATAGGTTTGTGGCATTGAAGAGCGGTGTTAATGAATGGTACAAACAATGGACTATGGTGAAAATTAGTGCATGGGTGGAGAGTCATCCAAACCTTGTGAACATACTGGTAACTCCAAAACACAGAATTATTCATCGCTCCTTGCTGACACTGTGGTTGCTAAGGATGAAGGGCCTAAAAATACAACTGGGGTTAGCTCCAAAGTATACGCTAGTGTTGCATACCCATTTAACGATGATGATGAAGACAAGGCAGTGAAACAACAACTCAAAGCCGAGGTAAATGGAGAAAAAGCAAGCATCTCAAGGAGGAAAGTGATTGCAGGACGTGAACACAACGGATTTATTGAAAAGGCTGTAGAAACTTTCAAGTAAATGCAACGGGCAAGTGACGCCAAAAGAATGATGAAGACCATTTAGACTAATAAACTTCCTAATATGTTCTAGTGCTACGGCTGAGACAGGTTCAAATGAAGCTAGGAGATCTCAAGAGTTCTCCCTCAAATTTGAAAGGGTTCAGGAGGTCCACCCTGAGAACTGTGAAAGCTTAAAAGTTGTAGGCCATATATATGCCAGCAAGGGCAGGCAGAGAAGGCTTTTGGAAATGAGTCTCATTAATTGTTTCATCCACAGCACCAAACATCATTTCTATTGCATCCTCCACTGCAGCTCCCAAGCTCTCTATTTCTTCATCCCAGAAAGGAAAAGGCAGCCCGTACACTCCATCACCGGATTTCAGATAAATCTGGTGAATGAATTCCATGCCAGCTGAAAACCTTAGAAGTAAATACTCAAAGGCAAAGAAATACTCAAAGCAAATGCCATTGGTAGGTGTAAAGCTCGACCCCATAAGCTTTTCCAGCATCCTTCCTGTCTGTGCAATGATGAGAGAAATTGTGCACCAACAAGAAAATACATTGGAAAGTGACATTTACTTCAACTGCAAAATTTCTCCAATACCAGTGATAAAAAGAATGGAGGGTTAATAGCCATTGCCTTAATATGAAAGGGTTTGCATTGCAATAGAAATTACCTTCTCCCTTCTGAAGAAATAACCCAATGCCACTGGTAAAAGCAACAAAGGCCATGAAGCATAAAAATAGAAATTACCCTCTCCCTTCTGATGTTTCCTTGCTCTCCTCCTGTCATAACCGCCATTGCCATTTTATTCTAAAGGCGGCCACTTGAAAAAGCAATAGAAATAGGCAAATAGGGAATACACGCAGACATTACTTCAACTCGCACGCAAAACCCCGAAAGTCAAGGTAAAATTAATATAGTACGCAGGGAGTAGCTGGTACGGTGTTCGATATGAATGATTCTTTTATTTTTCACCCATACTTTTGGCAGGACGCCCATACCGGGTGTAGAGGGACAGCATACGAAGTCAAGGAAGTGAACGCCATGATCGGATGGTCCTATGTTTTAAATACCTTCTCAGGGAAAAAATGCGGATGGGATGTCTCAAGTGAGAATCCAACTGGAATAGTCTCAGCCGGCATCAGACAGTGAGACTCTTCCGGTTGAATTCTCACCTATAATAGCCTATCGGCTAAATATGATATTTACTAATAACCTATAAATTGATAATATATTGTTACAAAATTTACCTAAACTAAATCTAAATTTCATCTTTCCAAAAAATACATGAAAGCAAAGCATGCCATAAACAATAAAATATTTCCTCTTAAAAATTTGAAGTCAAATATTTCTTAAAACTTTTTTTTTTAGAGTCAAATATTCAAACAAATCATTATTTAACTAGTTAAATGAATTATTCTTAAACAGTATATTCAATGGTTGCAGATAAATTTTGATCACTAAAAATAAGACAATTGTTTAGTATTTTTTTAGTAAAAAAAGTTGGCTATTAAGAAGTCAATAATATAAATGAAATTGATGTCCATAACAATGGAAGTTATTTTCTAAGTTATCCAAATTTAGAAATAGGTAAGACATGCGTTTGATATAAAACTGTTCCAAAAATCTCAAATTTAAAAGTAGATAAGACCTTCTGAGTTTGATATAAAACTGTTTCAAAAGTTCCAAATTTATGAAGCAATGATACTTCTGAAATCACTATATTGGACAACGCCCAATTTGAGCTTCCTCCTTATGATGTCACCATGGATGAATTTTATCAACAGTCGAGAAATTTCTTAGAAAGCAAGATGTGGGCACCTCAACACAGTGCCTTCAACGCATAAATGCAACTTCACTCAAACGCCGTCGCGGATTCTCTCACAAAAAATGTTTCAGATTCTCTACACAAAAAATGTTTCAGATTTCTGAGAAAAATGGATCAAGATAGAAAGTTAGAGATCCAGACATCACGCCCAACAACTCCCATCAATGGTAAAGAGGTAAATGGAAAGAAAAAGAAGAATCAACCCAAATCGGGACTTCACCATACGATTGCAGAGCGCAATAGGAGAGTCAAATTGAAAGAGTATTTCAAGAATCTTTACTCTCTTCTTCCAAGAAGTTGCAAGGTATGATATTACCATAATATTTTCCCTACGAATTTATAAAATTGTGTAAAACTATTGTTATAAAGTATAATAATTGTGCTGCTACTTCTGAACTACTTAATCTCTAGATCTGCAACTTTATAAATTTTAGGAAAAGTTTTGGACATCTTGTTTACTTTCTGGCTAAGAAAATCAAGAAGCTTCTGTTTCTTGCTTTTGATATCCTTGTTTACAGAAAGACAAGCTTTCAATATTGGCAAATACCACCAGTTATTTGAGGGAACTAAAACTTCGTGTTTGTGAGCTGGAACGACAGAATGAAAGTGCCAACGAATAGAGTTTCAATTCAAACAGCTCATTACTTTACCGTAGCGATCATGTGACCTTTGAGCAATGCAAGAATATCCTCTGCCAAGTTAAAATAATTACGTCGAAGGAGTCCCCACGCTTAGTATTTGCAAGGCCTTTTCATATCCAACCATGCAGATTGGCCGAGAGGCAATGGACTGCAATGAAATGCATCCCAACAACTCATCATTTTTCCTAGCTGTTTTCCCCACTCCTCCAAACTCTTCCTCCCTAGCATTGACCTTTTGTTTCTCCACTTGCGTGAGGGTAACGATGTATTAGTAGAGCAGTTATTACAGAAGATGAAAATATCTGCATAGCAGTTATTGAGAAGATGTAATAAATATCAACACAACACTTATTGCAGAAGATGTAAATATCGGCATCCTTAACAACACAACAGAATTAGATTTGCTTTGAAGGTGAGTTCTTCTGTGCCATGAGACTTCAATAGAATGCCCCAATTTCTATTTGAAGAAAAATATCTACATCCTTGACAACACAACAGAATTAGATTTGCTTTGAAGGTGAGTTCATCTCTGCCACGAGACTTCAATAGAATGCCCCAATTTCTATTTGAAGAAAAAACTGAGTTTGAAAGAAGAGTCTAGATGGGTTTGTGGTAGTAGGGTTTGGAGGAATACTCCAGGTGTGTTTTGGCTTGCTTTCTAGATTGAATTTTGGTTATTTTTCAGCGTTTGAAGGAATATTCAAGGTGGGTTTTTAATTTTTTACTTGATTCGATTGTGATTGATTCTTGTTAGGTATACTGTACAACAATAATGACATTTGTAGTCTTTTCCCTATTATGTGCAATGCTAAACTCCGATATTCTTATATCTAATTTTTGTTTACTATGAATAGATTGAAGCAATAGCTCTAAGGAGATTGGTTTTGGTTTCTCTCCCCCATGCTTGTAGAGCCAAACACTAGCAAGCTTCCAAGAGAGAATGCACTTTGTTTGCTACATTTTAATAGACGAAATGAGCTTCATTGGTCCAAAGTTTCTTGAACACATCGGCTTTCGCTTACGCGAAGCTTTCCTAGCAAACAACCACAACCCTTTTGGAGGCTGCTCAATCCTTCTCTTTGGAGACCTTGGTCAGCTACCACTAGTCAAAGACATTCCTATGTACTCTTCTACTTCCTACGAGGGGACACTATGGTGAAGCTTCCAAACTATTTTTACACTAAACAAAATAATTCGGCAAACTGGAGAGGATCCCACTCAACTTTTATTTTGTGATCTCTTGTGAAATTTAAGAAAGGTTGAACCTACTATTGTAGATTGGCAATTGCTAATGTCAAGGTCAAGCTTGACACTAATAGCTATAGAAAAACCAATGTTCTTATCATCCATACATTTATGCAACCAATGAAAAGGTTTCACTCCATAGTAAGAGTATGTTGTTGTCTCTACCACAAACCGTTGCCATTGCCATTGTTGAGCAAATAGGGAGCTCTTTCAATGCAAATCCAGATGATGAGCAACTCCAACCTAAGATTCTAATTTGTGTCAACCAAAAGGTTATGTTATCTTGTAATTTATGGACGGATACTAGCCTTGTTAATGAAGCTCTTGGCATAGTAAAAAAAAAAAATCTATAAGGAGAGCGAAAAACCACCCCAACTCCCCTTGTTTGTTGTTGTTTGATTCAAGAATTACATTGGGCCTGCCTAGGATACAAACAATCTCAAAGATGTTTCTATTACCTAATTATTCATGGTAGTCAACGCCAAATCCCACTTAAAATGGCATGGGACTTAATCATCCACAAATCATAGGGGATTACACTTCATATGGCCACCACTGACATCAGCAACATTGACTGACAAGGCTTGACATTCACAACAATTTCCAGAGTCAGTCAACTTTTCGGCCTTCATATCTACCCTGCATTCACTTTTGAAAGATACACACGCATGCAACAAAGCCCATATGTTGCACGTAGGATCAATGAGGAAGGTTCACTGTCAAAACTATTGGAATCAACCACTTCAAATGCTCAACTTTTTTTCAATTAAACAATACGTACAAGTATGTTCACTTTTAACTTAGTCCTTTCTCTGTCAAAGGCTACATTCCTAATCACTTACACATATCTTTGTACGTCAAGTATCCATTCTCTTCCTCACTTACCACATTTGATTTGTAGGCCCTCCTTTAAATCAAATAACTATCAAGATCAACCCTTTTAGCACAAACTTTATAAACACAAGCATATTTCATTTTGCAGAGAGTTCTTCTTTGACAACTGCTCAATTGACATACAAGAAGTCTTGCAGGATCTTCTACTCAAGCTATTGTTCCTCAAACTTCTGGCCTCTTTCCAAGCTTACTGCTACATCCACTCTCACTCTATGGTAAGTTGCCATTTCTGTTAGAGAAGATATTCAATGTATGTAGGTAGAAACATAATTGTATTTTCCTATTAATTTTAAATGGCTGATTTTTGTCATATTTTCCATGACAAATCGTAACAAATCTGTCCACTCTAAGAACCATTTCCAATAAGATGATTAGAGACGATACCTTGAGGATTTATCCAATTTAGACCATTGATCATGTGGTTTAGGCCCTGAAGAGCTTGTTGGGACCTTGCAATAGTTTTCCTATTCTATTACGTAGTGATATCTACCCTCCAATAGGCTTATAGTTGGAACCTTTATTACGAGCCTTTTGAGGTATTTTGTTGTTATGTTTAGTCGACTAGCTATTCTTGTTATGTCAGAGTTGATTTACTAATGCTTCTGACATTGAAAATGTTCTAAATATGTAATCATGTTTGAATGATCAATGAATTAGCACTTATTTACGATACTCACTCCTTTTATCATATAATATATTTTAAAAAAAAAAAAAAATTACTTCATAAGAATATATATTTATGTTCTATAAACATAGTTGCATTTTACTATATAAATCTATGGTTTACAAATTTAAAAGAAAGTAGAAACATAATTGTATTTTCCTATCAAAATATAACTTGCCCTTGCATATATTGTCTCCTCTGGTCACTTTTTCACTCGTCTTCACTACTTACAGATGTTTTCCATTGAAATTTACTAACATTGATTTTACAAGAATGAGAATGGTTGAATGAGATTATGAGAATATTGTACAGTAACTTGGTACTGAGAATATTACGCAAATCTTTAAAACCTTTCCAATAATTTTTCATTATGAAGTCTACTCATATTCTTGGATATCCATTCTTTCTCTTAAGACAAGAAAAATTTGTAAATCTTACTTCTAGCCACTAGTTTTCTTCCAAGTTTTAGAAAACATTTTAATTTGTGCAATCTCTGGTTTTCCTTAATGAAGAAGTTTCATGTTAAGGGTCTATGAGTTACATTCTACTCTAAACTTTTTTTTATGATAGGAGTATTATGTAAGTCATTTTTTAATGCTTGTTGATGATATGCATTTGTGACCATATAATATGGGGTTTGGGATGCTCCCAACTATATGGGGTAGTAGGGTATTAGATTCAAATTAATATATATGCACTTTGTTTGATTGCGTGCAAGAAGATGTCAAATTATACATTTTCCTTTGCCTGGTAACATAGGGTTCACTAGCATCACTCTAAAAAATACAATTTAAGAGTAATGTGATGCACATGTAATCAATAGTTATCAATTTCACCTTCTATGCTAATTTGATATTAAATTGTTATGCACTCTATGTTAAAAAAGGAATAATAAATGGATGATTTATGTCATATTTTTCATGAAAATTCCTAACAAACATTTCCACTCTAAGAAGCATTTATGTCATATTTAGATTGGTTTGGGCCCTCAAGAGCTTGCTGGGAGCTTGCTACAGTTGTCCTATTCTATTAAACAATGATATTTTCCCTCCTACAGGCTTACAGGTGGAACCTTCATTACTCCTTTTCAAGTATTTTGTTGTTATGTTCACTTTGGTAGCTGATCTCCTTAAGTGGGAGTTGCTTTAGTAATGCATTTGACATTGAAAATGCTCTAAATATGTAATCATGTTCAAAAGATCAATGAATCAGCTCTTTCTAAGTATCAAGGATATGTTCTATTTTATTTTGTCTGTACATCCTCAACCAACAATTACTTCACTAATTGATTTCACTTTATTTTGTCTTTTTATAGATCACTAAAAGGACAACATCGTTTTCAAAACAATTTCGCACTCCCCCAAATATCAAGGTAACTATTGAGAGAATGTGGAAATGGATAGTTCATGCCCACAGACCTGATTTTCAAACTATTGAAGATGCCCATATGCACTTCCAGCAAAGGCTTAACCAAATTAAATCTCAAATAACTTTGGTTGTACTGGATGATGTTTTCAAAAACTATCTTCTTCAAAAACAATTATTTAAAATAATATATTGAATTTTTGTTTATTTCATCCCCTTTTGCCTGAATTTTTGTTCAATTCAGATTTTCAAAAAATATGAGCTTCCCAGTTTTCTAAAGACCAGTATACATAAATTGGGAATTCAAAAAACACTGTTCACTCTCTGTTTTGAATATAATTTCAACATATTGATAAGTAGGTTTAAGATTTACTTGCTCTACTCAACTCGCAGGACTTCAACTTTTGTTGAAATTAAGTAAAAACAAAATATTTCTACTTTACAGCTATAAATGAGTTTTCCCACTTTCTAATTAACAAAATTAACACAAAGTTCACTATATTGTCTTTGGCATACCCATTGCACCCCAAAGATGCAATTGCTAGTAATTAATGTGCAGAGAAATAGGGTTTCATGCCCAGCAAGTCTGCTAATGAAGGTGATAGTGCTATTGAGTGCAGAGCAATTGGAGATCCTTTCGCTTTCACATGAAAATGGCTTTGGATTTCAGGCTTTTTCTACTATTTTCCCAAAGGTACGTGTGTTTTCTAAATCAAACAGTTTAGAATTACGGAGCAGTGATGAAGCACAGCCATAGACAAAAGAGTTTGTATTTGACCGTAAAAAATAGTTGTGTTGAATATAAAACTCTTGGTTGCATGGTGCAGTGAATACATGGGAGAGTTGTTGTTTTGAATATGAACAGGCTGAGGACTGGGATATTTCCCACTGGCGAACGTTTGGGAGTTTACTAACTCGGACTCGCAACTGAGCATTGGAGGAAGGAAAGGAGTGGTTGATCTTACCCGGAAACAGAAGTTTCTATTGTAATTTACTTGGTATTATAGAATTAGGTGATATTGAAGTTTCAAGTGAAAAGGAAATTTCTAGATTTGTTAAAATTTATGTTTATGTAGTACACAAATTATATTGATAGAAAGTAGGCACAAGAAAATATTAGTAATAATATTCAAAGGTATTATTAAATAGTAGATATGTATTTTAATATTTATAGTTTTATGAGTAAAGAATTTTATATATTTATTGATTTCTAAAAGAATTATTTATAAACCATGTCATTGTTTAAGATTTATACATATTCAACAAAATAGAATATTAAACACTTGGAAGAACTTTTATTTTATTTATTTAATATTATCTATTTCAACTTACTAGAAGGGAGAATTAGAAACCTTTATAGAATTAGATATATCATGTCAAGAGATAACACTATTATCTTTTGTAAATGAGTCAAAATGTTACATATGGTTGGTTTAAGTTGTAAAAGATAACTATAAGAGCGAGACTTAAAATTATAATCAATATATGAACATTGTACTATAATTATTTTTAAAATGATATTAGATGGAATTATTAAATTTAATTTGACATTGTTAGCCATATTATTAGCCACCTTATGTTTTAATGAATTACCTATCAATATGATGGTTATAGATTGTAGTTATCTATTCATTCAACATCATAAATTAGAGAAACTGGAATAATTTTTTAAGACAATTTAGTATAGATGAATACTTCTATGAGGTTTTTATATTCAGAATACAAAAGTTCAACATGTTTAGTATTTTGATATGTGTATTAGATGTTAAGACAAATACAAATGTTCATAACAAGTATTAGTATGCCACCATCTTTATTATTAATTTATGTGATCTAATTAGGAAACATGTTTTTATTTTTTTATAATGCATGCTTTCATTATTATATGAATGCATTGGTTTACCATTATATATAAGCAATATTTTTATTGTACTCAATACACTATAATTGTATAAAATTAGATTCTAACAATAGGAAAACATTAAACATTCAAATGCATTCAATAAGTCATGGGGCAACTAATAGTGTGTACATCATAAAAAATAAACAAGTTCATGGTTCTATTCAATTTCTAAGAATAATGCATTTTTATGTGTCTTGTTGCATGATGTACCATAAAAAAGACAATGTTATTAGAAAATGTACATGAACTAAAATAATAATTATAAATTTATTCAAATTCTTATAGTTAATATTTATTATGACAGTCTTGTGTATCTTTGAAAATAATCATCAATATTAATAAGTTAAGTTATCTTTCAATATGTTTCAAATATGATCATAAATTCATTGAAAAATAGTATAAATAAAACTTTCAAATACTTTCAAATGAATATAAATATAGTTTTATTGACTAAACAATATATTTGAATAATTGTATATAAATATGTAGTATTTTTCCAACAAAACTTAAAATATATATACCTATTGAAAATTTAATTAAACCTTTTAATAATATTATTAATTGTACATTAAAGAACATTCAAAATTATTTCAATTAAAAATTGAGGTAGTAATTTTAAATATTATTTATTGGATCTATGTAAAATATTAGATTTGTGCATTTGAAAGAAAATTAAAATCTATTTCCATTAAAAGTTTAGAATTATGATTTTAAATATTCTCACTTTAGTATTCACTGTTCACTTAAACATAGATATTCTATGTACTCCACCTACACATCAAAGTATCCCTTTACTATTATGTAACTTTCTTATAATATATGGTTAATGGAATTGGTTGAAATGTTAAATATAATACTTCTTTATTTGAGATACTTCATCCCTCAAAATTATAGATATCTTCATTATAGTCTTTTATAAAATAGGAGAAAATTAACTTAGATTTAAATAAGAGTTAAGAATAATAAATTAAAATATTATTTTAAAAATTTACTACAACAGATAATATATTTAGTTTAAAATTTTATTTTAGACTATATTTAAGTTTAGTTTGTCCATGTTTAGAAATTGATGTTTGTAATGTGTATATTATCTTGAAATTAAAATGCTCTATAATTCATTATAGGTCAAATCAAAGCATCCCATGATCAAGCTCGATCTCAAATGGAAATCATTTGGTGCAAAAAGTAGTCCTATAACTCACAAGATCCTTTTAGTACGTTGTAGAATTTTTAAACCAAATTCACCTTTATATGTAATACATAGATTTGTGTAAGGACATGCATTGTTTACTTTGTGTTACTTACAAAATTGTAAGGATTAAGTTATTGTTTTTGATAAAGGAAAAAAAAGTTTTACAGGGACCCGAAGCCACAGAGTTTACAGAAAAAAAGGAACAGGCGTTAAAGAAACCAGAAACAAAAAGGTTGCAACAAAAAAGAGCACAAGAAACCCAGTAGCCACCAACCCAAGGCGAGCAAGGGCCACCAAAAAAACCCCACCAAAGACTAGCAAGAAACCCCTAGCTAACCTAAGGACTTAAGGGCATCAGCAACCTCAGCTTCAAGATTGTGCATTTCTTATATGCCCTTCTTTAGGACCTGAACCATCTGGGGCATAGGAGGAGTCTTCCTCTTCAGACTAGCTCTCATCCACTTAGAAATACCTACATCCTCAGTACTGTTCTTGTCCCTGTTCACTTCCAGATCCACAACCAGAGAAACTTGATGTGAATTCTCCAGTTTCTCAGACATAGCATTAATAATGATGGCATTATGCCTCACCATTCTGTGATTATGCTCCATAATAGTTTTCATAGTATTTTTCATTTTTCGAATTTCATCTTCCAGACATTTGACTTTTCCTTCATTATCCTCGACCCCCATTCTCATCCTATCCTCCTTTCTCTGACCCTCCGCAATATTAAGGGAGTTGACTTTTCCATCCAAAACCTCCAACTTGCTATTGAGGGCTCTATTTATGAGACTAAGGTATTTAATTTCATGGAAGACCCATTTCATAATTCTGAAGTAATCCACAATGCTATTTCTGGCGATAGCCAAGATATCCCCAGGAAACTCACCGTCTGGTTTAAAATAGTGGTCCTTAGGGTTAAGGTCTCTAGGGAATTTCAGTCTATTATGTGTGTCTAAAGCAGGATGGGAAGAGTAAGAGTTCTGGCTAGCATTAGGAGCCTCCAAAGTATCCTCCTGGGAGTCCACAAAGTAAGAGACCAGTTTATTAGCAGGGGGCTCATTTTGGGTGGGCTTGACTTTCTGACCAAAGCGGCTGGGGTTTTTAACTTTCGAAACATAGCTAGTGGGGTTTTGGACAGCACTAGGATTCTTGGGCAGGGGATTACCCTGCCGGATTTTCTTACCATAATTTGGGGTTGGGGGACTTTCAACATTCCTTGCAGAGTCAAGCTTGTTAACATCCTCACAGAGTCAAATTATTGTTGGGAAAATCAAAGATCATAATATTTAATCGATCATCAAAATCTTAAAATATGGATTTTTATAAAGTCTTATGAATAAATAATTTCTCAAACCAACATACCCAAATAACTCCCAACTAACTACTAACATAAGTCACTAAGGTGAATTTATTAATGTAAGCTTTAATACTCTAGTAGCCCCCCTTAAAGTTTACATTACACAATCAAAACATACAATAAAACATGTTGATTACACAAAAAAATACACATTCTTGAGAAGATATTTCTTTGAAGAAACAAATCCTAAACTAGGTGGAACTCCATCAAGATGCCTCATAACCCTCAATATAGTGTAGCTCCTAAGAAGATTTCACAAGCTCCTAGATTACCACTTCCTCAAACTCTTGAATCACAGATACCCCAAATTATTAGACAACAATCCATGTTGAGCTACATCCACAATGCTCCATCAAGTTGTCTCATAACCCTTAGAAGGGTACAATCCTCTAGATCATAGACTCCTAAACTATCTGGAGAACAATACATATTGAGTTCACCATCTCAAAGCAAGAAGTTATCTCGACATGATGGAAAAACCTCCATCCTCCAGTGCCTTTGACCTCCAATTTGACATTTGTTAATCCTTACCCTCCAAAAATAACACTAGATGAAGTACTACAACCTTCCAAGCCCAATCAATACAAAAAAATAGTCTTATACCCCATTTTTTTCGTAAGTAACAAAACCAATGATTTTCTATTTCTCCTTCGAGAAATGTCCCTAAAACTCGGACAAGAATATGTTCAATAGATATATAAAATGACTAGAATAACCTTTATGCAAGATTAGAACCTAACACTTATTGATTGGAGAGTATTGACAAATTTTCCTTGCTACCAATCCCACTACCCATCATATTAAAATAAAATGTTTGCAAGAAAATCCCAAACCCCAACAAAGGAAATACCTCCAATAGGTTCACACGCAACATCCACATGCAGTTGGCATAGTCATCCAATCACTTCATGAAAAAGGCCATGCAAGGGATTCAAACCTTGAAGATGGAGATGACTATCCACTGGTTGATAGTAAATAATTCTGAAATCACTATATTGGACGATCCCCAATTCGAGCTTCCTCCTTACGATGCCACCATGGACGAATTCTATCAACAGTCGACAAATTCCTTAGAAAGTAGCATGTGGGCGCCTCAGCACAGTGCCTTCAGCCCATACATACAACTTCACTCAAACGCCGGCGCAGATTCTCTCCTATCCTGCGAAACTCTGCACAAAAGATGTTTCAGATTTCTAAGAAAAATGGATGAAGATAGAAAGTTGACGATAGGGGGACCACGCCCGTGGGAACCACGCCTAACGCTTCCTTCTCCTGCTACCAACACGAATCAAGACTTAAATGCGAAAAACAAGAATCAACCCAAATCAGGATTTCACCACATGATTGCAGAGCGCAATAGGAGATTGAAATTGAAAGAGCATTTCAAGAACATTTGCTCTCTTCTTCCAAGAAATTGCAAGGTATGTAAAATTATATTCTCTTACCTACGAATTTCTAAAAATGTGTAAACCTGTTGTTGTACGGTATAATAGTTGTGCTGTTACTTCTGAACTACTTAATCTGTAGATCTGCAACTTTATAAATTTTAAGAAAAGTTTTGGGCATCTTGTTTACTTTCTGGCAAAGAAAAAGAAGAAGCTTCTGTTTCTCGCTTTTGATGTCCTTATTTGCAGAGAGACAAGCTTTCAATATTGGAGAATACCACAAGTTATTTGAGGGAACTAAAACTTCGCGTTTGTGAGCTGGAACGACAGAATGAAAGTGCTAACGACCAAAGTTTCAATTCAGAAAGCCCAATACTTTACCGTAGCGAAGATGTGATCTTTGAGCGATGCAAGGATATCCTCTGCCAAGTTAAAATAATAATGAATGTGCAGAGAAATAGGGTTTCATGCCCAGCAACTCTGCTAATAAAGGTGATAGCGCTTTTGAGTGCAGAGCAATTGGAGATCCTTTCGCTTTCACATGAAAAGGGCTTTGGATTTCACGCTACTTTCGTCGTATTACCAAATGTACGTGTGTTTTCTAAATCAAACAGTTCAGAATTACGGGGTACTGATGGAGCACAGCCATAGACAAAGAGTTTGTATTTGACCGTTAAAATGAGTTGTTTGAATAAAAAAATCTTGGTTGCATAGTACAGTGAATACATGGGAGAGTTGTTTGACGAGTTGTTTTGAATATGAACAGGGTGAGGACTGGGATATTTCGCACTGGCGAACCTTTGGGAGTTTACTCACTCGGACTCTCAACTGAGCATTGGAGGAAGGAAAGGAGTCGATGATCTTACGGGGAAACAGAGGTTTCTATTGTAATCTATTTGGTATTATAGAATTATGTGATATTGAAGAATAGTCAATGTCAGTAGGTTTAAGTGAAGTTGAAATGTTCAACTCTATGTAGTATATAAATTATATTGATAGAAAGTAGTTACTAGCAATTGCACCTTGGAGTGCAATAGGTACGCCGAAGACATTGTAGTTAAGTATTTGTTAGAATTGTTTTTTAATAAATGGGAAAAGCGACTGTTAGTAAATTTGAAGTTATCTGAGTTGAGTACAACTATCTAGATTTGTAAAAAATATTGTACAACCCAAATTAATGTGAGAATCGAGTAGGCTATCTATGATAACAATCACATTGCATCAACTATGTGGCTGTCTAAATTTCTAAAAGAAATTGAATAAGGAAAAATGATGCAGGAGCATCCAGTGGTGTGAGGGCAATCTTGCATCACCCAAAAGATGATTTCCATTTTTGTTCCTGTTGTTTTCTTTTTGTAGATGTTTTTGTATTTCTGGATATCCTTTTCGTCGAATAAGAGTTTCCA